>UESW01002755.1:107124-165098 GCA_900491605.1 Calamus simplicifolius | reverse complement strand
AGAATCAATCTCTAATGAAAATGATTTTCTTAAGAAAGATGTTAAAAAGTATAAAGATATTGTTGAGAAATTTACTCTAAGCTCAACTAAACTAAATATGATTTTAGATAGTCAAAAAGCAGTTTTTGACAAAGCAGGTTTAGGGTATAACACATTAAGGAAACAAAAATCTTTAAAAATATTTTTGTAAAAGCTAACCAAAGTAATATTACTTGTTTAAATGTAATCAAAAAGGACATAAATCTTTTGAGTGCAAAACAATAAGTAATAACAAAATTAAATGTTAAAGAAAGAAAATTGGGTTCCGAAAGGAACAATTTTTATTGCTACTAACCATGAAGGACCCAAGAAAGCTTGGGTACCTAAACATAAAGTTTAAATTATGTTGCAGGAATGTCTTGTAGCCAAAAGATCAAAGAAAAAGTGGTACCTTGATAGTGGCTGCTCAAGACATATGACGGGTGACAAAGATGAATTCATCACCCTAGAAGAAAAGAAAGGTGGAGTTGTTACGTTTGGCGATAATGGTAAAGGTCAAATTATGGGCCTTGGTAAAGTCCGTATAACTCCATCTACATTTATTGATAATGTACTTTATGTTGATGGTTTGAAGCATAATCTAATTAGTATAAGCCAATTATGTGATAAAAACTTTAATGTTTCATTTAAATCTTCTATATGCACTGTAACTAATTCTATTGATAATAGCATTGTATTTACTGGTTATAGACATGGCAATGTTTACTTGGTTGATCTAGAAAAATTATCTTTGAGTGATCATTGCTTAATTGCTGACAATGCTAACATAAATGAAATTAGTTGGTTGTGGCATCGTAGATTAGGTCATGCAAGCACACACCTTATTTCAAAATTAATTAAAATGGATTTAGTTAAAGGATTACCTAAACTAGATTTTGAAAACAATAAAATATGTGATGCATGTCAATTTGGAAAACAAACTAGAAGTTCTTTCAAATCTAAAAATGTTGTTTCAACTTCTAGGGCACTAGAGCTACTTCACATGGACCTTTTGGACCAACTAGAACCACAAGTCTAGGAGGAAAGAAATATGGTCTAGTGATTGTAGATGATTATTCTAGATATACTTGGGTAATGTTTTTAGCTCACAAAGATGAGACTTTCTCGATATTCCTGAAATTCTTCAAGAAAGTCACAAATGAGAAAAACACTACCATAGTATCTCTAAGAAGTGATCATGGAACAGAATTTGAAAATCACTTATTTGAAAGTTTTTGTTCTGAAAATGGAATTAATCATAATTTTTCAGCCCCTAGGACTCACAGCAAAATGGTGTAGTTGAAAGGAAAAATAGGACTCTAGAAGACATGGCCCGTACCATGCTATGCGAAAGTAACCTACCAAAGTACTTTTGGGCGGAAGCTATTAACACAGCATGCTACATCTTAAATCGAGCCCTAATAAGACCAATCTTAAAGAAAACACCTTATGAATTATGGAATGAAAGAAAACCAAATATAAAATACTTTCATGCATTTGGATGTAAATGTTTTATTCATAATAATGGTAAAAACAATTTAGGAAAATTTGATGCTAAATCTGATGAAGGAATCTTTTTAGGATATTCAACAACTAGTAAAGCTTATAGAGTATTTAACAAGAAAACCTTAGTAGTTGAAGAATCCATTCATATAGTTTTCGATGAGTCTTTAGCATCTAGTTCTGAAAAGCTTGATGATGAGGAAGATACAAACATAATTGAAAAAGATCTTGAAAAACTTAATATTGAAGTATCTTCTGATCATGAGCAAGAAGCTAAAGATGATGATTCACATAAGGACGATGATGTCAATATTGATCATAATGATATAGATCTTCCAAGAGACTGGAGATATGCTCATAGTCATCCCAAGGAATTGATTATAGGTGATCCATCTCAAGGAATAAGAACTAGATCATATATGAGAAATATTAGTAATCATCTTGCATTTGTATCACAAATTGAACCTAAAACTATTGAAGAAGCTGAAAAAGATAATAATTGGATGTTAGCAATGCAAGAAGAATTAAATCAATTTACAAGAAATAATGTATGGACTTTAGTTGAAAGACCTAAAAATCATTCAGTAATAGGATCAAAATGGGTTTTTAGAAATAAACTAGATGAAAATGGCATAGTAATTAGAAACAAAGCTAGATTGGTTGCTAAAGGATATAATCAAGAGGAAGGTATTGATTTTGATGAAACCTTTGCGCCTGTAGCTAGATTAGAAGCCATTAGGCTATTACTTGCATTTGCATGTCATATGAATTTTAACTTATTTCAAATGGATGTTAAAAGCGCATTTTTAAATGGATTTATAAATGAAGAAGTTTATGTAGAACAACCACCAGGTTTTGAAGATCACGAATTTTCAAATCACGTTTTTAAATTGCACAAAGCTTTATATGGTTTGAAACAAGCACCTAGAGCTTGGTATGATAGGTTAAGTAAATTCTTAATTGAAAATGATTTTACAAGAGGAAATGTTGATAAAACTTATTTTTGAAAAGAAAAAGTAAAGATTTACTTGTAGTACAAATATACGTGATGACATTATTTTTGGTGCTACTAACGATTCTCTATGTCAAGAATTTGCAAAGTTGATGCAGGGAGAATTCGAGATGAGCATGATGGGAGAACTCAACTTCTTCCTTGGACTCCAGATCAAACAAAGCAAAGAGGGAATCTTCATCAACCAAACAAAATACACAAGAGAACTACTCAAAAAGTTTGGTATGGAATCAATGAAACCCCTCGGAACTCCAATGAGTCCTTCATGCAAGCTGGACAAAGATGAAGAAGGTAAAAGGTTGATCAAAAGTATTATCGAGGTATAATCGGATCCCTTCTTTATTTAACCGCAAGTAGACCAGACATTATGTTTTCTGTATGTTTATGTGCTAGATTTCAATCAGAACCTAAAGAATCACATTTAATTGCTGTTAAAAGAATACTAAGATATGTAAGTGGAACAAAAAATGTAGGTTTATGGTATTCTAGAGACTCCACATTAAATCTAATTGCATATTCGGATTCTGATTATGCTGGATGTAAACTAGATAGAAAAAGCACAAGTGGTGCATGCCAATTCTTAGGAAGTAACTTAATCACATGGTTTAGCAAAAAGCAAAATTCAGTTGCATTATCAACTACTGAAGCTGAATATGTAGCGGCTGGAAGTTGCTGTGCGCAAATCCTATGGATTAAGCGACAACTTGAAGACTATGGTATCACACTTGATAAAACACCCATAAGATGTGATAACACTAGTGCAATTAATCTAACAAAGAATCCAATTCAACATTCAAGAACTAAACACATAGAAATCAGATATCATTTTATAAGAGAACATGTAGCAAATAATGAAATATGTCTTGATTATGTTAACACTGAAGACAATTAGCTGACATATTACTAAACCTTTAAATGAAGAGAGATTCTGTTATCTTAGAGGAGAGTTAGGTATTTGTGATCCTTTAGAATGAATTTGAAACCCCTAAGGAAATTTTATCTAAGATTCTTTCAAATCCTGATCCTTAAGGAAATCTTATCTAGAATTCATATCTAATTGATTCACTCATATCCAATGATTATTTATCAATTTTTATGATCATATTCCGGACACATTTCAGAAATTTCATGTTTTTGGTCTGAAATGGTCTCGGAGCCGACTCGGTGCGTATCGGAGTCGACTCCCGGTTTCGACTGAAACTCTCGGGTCGACCCCTCTTCGGCGCGAGTCGACTCCATGTCGGGATGGCCTTTCTGTGACTGTCCGGAGTCGACACCTGGGTTTGCGCGAGCCGACTCGAAGTGGTCCCAAGTTGATTTATCTAGGGCAGAGTCGACTCGCCGCTCATTTCATTCGACCAATTCTTCAAAATACTCTCTCCACGACTTTTCCAAACCTTCCAAACTTCCAAAAATCCCTGATTATCACTCCAATCATCCAATGGCACCCAAAACTAGAGGATCTAGTCTTGCGGCGGGCGGCATCAAGCGGAAGCGTGCCGTGAAGAGGGTGAGGCGTCCCGGTGCGTGAGCCGTCTCCAAGCGCGGACTCCACTTCATCTGCTTCTACTCCGACTGCTTCACCTGCTGCTACTTCTCCCAGGTAGATCGTTAGCGGATAGGATCATTACAACGGGTAGAAAGGTAGATTTTGAATTTTTGAAGCTGAGGGATTTTTGTTGGGAGACAGCTGATCGAGATGGGATGGGAGAAAATTTGTTCTCTAGATTGCCCGACCTATCCCTCTTTGGTAAAGGAATTCTACAAGAATCTGTCTAGAGGAGATCATGGCCTAGTTAGCAATGTGAGAGGAATCAGGCTATCTGTTACTGCTGAGATTCTATCTAGACTGTTGGAATTACCCTTATCTGGCACTTCCACCTTTTCTTCTGATGACCGCGCCCCAGCTTTATCGAGATTATTAAATCGGGATGTAGTTGGATTTGAAGAGGTTTTTGCTAATCAACTTTCATTAGAATTGAGATTATTACACAATATTTGCAGTAGGATACTCTTTCCAAAAACTGGTAGATTTGACTATGTATCGGAAAGAGATATCTTTGTAATGGATGCCATTGTGACAGGCAAGCCTATAAATCTTCCCAGTATGATACTATGGTACATAGCAGACTGTGGAGGGAAAAGAAAGTCTAGTCTGCCTTATGGAATGATCCTTACAAAGATTTTTCTGAGCCAAGGTGTGTGATTTCTGACAATGAGCCTATGAAGAATCTGCGACACACTGATTTTTATAGCCTGGCAACAATTCATCGGATGGGATTTATCAAAAAGAATGGAAAATGGGAAAGGAAAGGAGTGACAGAAGATAGAGCTACAGATGCTGAGGCTGCAGGACCCTCTGTTAGACATCCTTCACCTGCACCTCCGAGCCCTTTGATTTCTGCCTCTGCTCCAGCCCCAGTTCCATCATTTGATCAAGCCTCATCATCTTCTGCCAGTTTCTCAGATCAACAACTTATGCAACTCAAAGCTCTACTTGATGATCAATCTGAAAAACTTAAAACTGAATTTGAGAATAAGTTCATGAATTTGAGGGAGACTCTTTATTCATTTGATGATCGTATCTCTAAGATAGAGTCTACTCTCAGCTCTTCTTCGGTATCTTTAAGTGGTGATCTCAAAAATATATTTGAAGAACTTAAGGATATATGCGGAGATGGAGAGACATATGCAAAGTGCAATGCGGAGCTTCAAGACAAGATTCAGAGTGCTTGCACCTTTGTTGATGAGAGACTCAAAGATTATGTGAAAATTCAATCTGAAGGAATGAAGAATATAGTAGATCATTTAACTAGGATTGTAAGAACTCATTTTTGAGTTATTAGATTTTCAATCCTTGTTATGTACTGAAGTTTTTGTTATGCTTTCATTTTGAAATCAATGTATTGAACATCTTGATGTATTAGACCTTTTAATGAAATGAATTCTCTATGTTGATTACTCAATGTATTTCCTTATTTCAATGAATGAATGAAATTGTCAAATCTTATCTTGATTGAATGAATGTTTATGCTTCTCTACCTTTTTGTTGATAACAAAAAAGGGGGAGAGTTTTATAGTTTATGATTGTGATATGATTGTGATATATTTGAAAGAAATCAAAGTAATCAATGAGATAAACAATGAGATATTTAATTAAGTTTCATAGGGGGAGCTACCTCATTAAGGGGGAGCCTAAGCCTAACTATGAAAAAAAATAAATTCACTAATCAATCATGAACAAACTCAATGTTTTTGTCATCATCAAAAAGGGGGAGATTGTTGGAAGATTATAGAAAAATTATATGATCCAATCCTTTTGATTTTGATGATTACTAAAAGCCATTGAGTTTATTAAAAGATGTAATGAGTTTATGTAAATGAGCAACAAATTTATTTTGAACAATCAATGAGAATGTTAAAGTTTGACTTAATCTATTTTGAAAGTAACTTTAAGCTCAATATTCAAACTTTCGAAAAGAAATGTTATAATTCATGTTTTATTCAATAAGTTTTTGGATTAGTTCTTGAATCAATTCTAAATGTCAATTTTATTGTATTCAAGTCAAAACAATGAATTAAAATGAATCTGGAACGATTTTAATGTCAATCAGAAAAGTTTCTGATTTTTGATACGTTCCGGAGCCGACTCCTGAGTTTCAGAGTCGACTCCACACAGTGTACAGAAATGTGCATCTGTCTCGAGTCGACCCACGAAATTTGTCGAGCCGACTCCCTGACTGTGCGAGTCGACTCCGCTCAGACACCAGAAGAGTGTTTTTCTGAGCACTTCGCGAGTCGACCCCAAGCCTTTCACGAGTCGACTCCCGACTATCAGGAGTCGACACTTTACTTTTGGCGAGTCGACCCCTAACCTTTATAAACATTTCTATTTTGGTAAGACGAGCTCGAGCCGACTCGGGAAAAGCATGAGTCGACTCCAGCAAATCTGGGATATTTTTACGGATGCCAACTCAGCTCCAACGGTAAGATTTTTGAATAACGGCTATTTTTCCTTGTCTCTAACGGATATATTTTGCAGAATCTATAAATAGAGGAGCTCTTTTCCAATCAAACATGAAATAGAAAATCAAAAAGAGAGAAAAGAATATTTCAAAAAGAGGGAAAAACAGAGCTTATTGGAAAAATCTTCTAGCTCAAAGTAGAGTGATTCAAAAGGAGTGAAATCAAAGAGGAAGTTCCGACTGCTCCAGATCTTCAATCCACAAAAGTCAAAAGAAAATCCAAGAGCTTTTTAAAGATCAAATCGAAGGATTTTCAACATTCAACAAAAGGAGAAAAAGCTTCATCTCAACTCCAAAGCTTTCAAACGGTCAAGAATCTTGCTGAGGCCTGATTCAACACTTCAAGAGGAGTTAAAGAGGAGAAGGAAGAAAGCCAAAGCCACAACCATCTGCAATCTTATCAGGCTTTTCTAACCTTTTTACTTTATTTTGATTATTCTGCTCTAGAGGAGCATTTGTATTTAAACTCAATTTATTTTCTTGTGTACTGATTCAAGTGGATTGAATCAGTGGAGGTGTTGTACCTCGTGGTAAGCTTGGGATAGCTTGTTTTGGGTTAGTTGTGAGCCCGTGAAAAACAACGTGTGGGTTTTGTGCTGGTAAGCCCGAGTAAAACCGGCTGGGTTCGTTGTGCCCCGGAAAAACAACAAGTTTGAGTTGTGAGCTTGGAAAACAACTCGGCTGTAATCTAGGGAGATTATAGTGTGGACCCAAGTGAATCTTGGGAGTGGACGTAGGTGTTGGTTGCACCGAACCACTATAAAATTATCTTGTGTTTGCCGTGCTATATTTTCTCTCTCTCTATCTCTCTTTATTATTTGCTTGTGCATTGCTTCTTAGTTAATTTCACTCACTTGCACATCTTGAGCAAATCTATTTAAAACATTTCAAAAAGTCTTAAATTTTTAAGAACCCAATTCACCCCCCCCCCCCCCTCTTGGGTTGCCATCTGGGCCAACACTTGCCTTATGGAATGATCTTGACAATGGCATTCCAGAGTCAGGGGTGTAGTTATTTCAGATAGTGAGCCCATGAAAAACATTAGGCACACACATTATTGCTGTCTTGCTATAGTGCATCGAATGGGATTTGTAAAGGTGGATGGCGGATGGGAAAGGAAAGGATATCTGGATGAGAGAGTAGTTGATATGGGAGCTACTGCACCATCAGTGGTTGGTCCATCGATGAGGCATCTTTCACCAAAGCCTAGCAGATCATCACCACCATCGGCACCTACTCCAGTTCCTGCACCTGTACCCCTATCTATTCCTACTACTGGTTTTTCTAATGTTCAGTTGGAGCAGCTTAAGGAGTTATTTGGTATTCATGAAGAAAGAATGAAGATGAATTAGATAGTAGATTGCTTAGTATTAGAGAAATGTGTTACTCTTTGGAAGACAAAATTAGAAGCATTGAGTCAACCCTTGGATTATCTTCAGAAGCCTTGAAGACAGAGTTAATACAAATATTTGAAAAGATCAAGGACATAGGAGGAGACTCAGATATATATTCAAAGTGCAATGCTGAATTACAAGAAAAAATTACAGTGGCATTTGTATTTATTGACAGAAGATTGAATGATTTTATCAAGATTCAAAGTGAAGGAATGTGAAAGATTCTTGAAGAGCTCAAAAGACTTATTAGATTTTGATTTTTTAACTTTTGATGTTTGATTTACATTTTGATGTACTTAGTCTTTGAAGTTCAATTTGTATTTTTGATGTAATTAGAAGTTGATGTTTAGTTTAATATATTTTGATGTTTTGATGAATTTGAAGTAACATTTTGTTATAGTTGAATGATGTATGAAAGCAATTATGATGTAATGTTTTGATACTTTAATGAATATCATATTTGCTATCTTTGAACTTTGATATTGAGTGACTTGGATTGAATTTTGATTCACTTAATGTTTAATGCATTAATACTATTTGCAACTTCTTAACCTTTTGTTGATTACAAAAAAGGGGGAGAAATAAATGATATTTGTATATGCATAAAAGTTATAATTGAATGTACAATGGGGAGAGAGATAATAAAGAGAATGACACTTAAGAAAAATACTTCAATGATACATTCATATCAAATGAATTCAAGATATGTATGAAGATTCAACGAACTTAACATATGCACAAATTTAGGGGGAGCTTAACCCTTATTTTAAATTGAGTAGTAATTATGCATTAATTGCTTATGCATATACTCAGTATTTTTGTCATCCTAAAAAAGGGAGAGATTATTAGAAAATTATTGATGAATTATTTACCCAATTATTGATTTTGATGATTAACAAAAGCCATGATAATATTCATTATGTTTCTGATAGATTTGACGAGTGTTTCAGGAGTTAAGATCGAGTGTTTATCCAAAAATCATTTTAAAACAAGTTTGAATCAGTTTTTAATTGAATTTTAATAGAATATTTAAGTTCAGAACTTGGAGCCGACACCCACTTTATCTGGAGCCGACTCCAGAGTGTATCAGAATTTTGGCACGGTTTGGAGTCGACCCCTGAAACTCTGGAGCCGACTCTAACCTGAGATACATAGAAGTGCTTTCTGCGTCAGTTTTTGGAGCCAACACCTTGAGTTCGGGAGCCGACACCTGAAGTTCAGGAGCCGACCCTGCGATTTCTGGAGCGGACTCTAACCTGAAAATAGAGAGCGTATTTTTTGGACATCGTCGGAGCCGACACACTCGGTTTCGGGAGCCGACACCTAAATGCAGTGAGCCGGCACATCACTTTTTCGGAGCCGACTCCCCAACAAACTTTTTATTTACTATTTTTAGAAACCCGAGTTGGAGCCGACACATGAAAAGTTGGAGCCGACTCCAACCTATCAGGAACGGATTTTTAAATGTCAGAATGGACTCTAACGGTAATATTTTTTCACCTAATCTCTAACGGCTATATTTCTTTGTGTGTAGAAGCAATCCAGGTACATTATAACGGCTACTTTTCTCACCTAATCTTGGATTAAGAGATCTATAAAAAGGGGGAACGGTCCATTTTAAAATAAGACTGAAAAATCGAGAAAAATACTCAGTGAAAAATAGAGAAATTTCAAAGAAAAATCTCTGAGTGCATGCCCATTATTGAAGAGAGATTCAAGAGAAATCCATAGCCTTCAAAGATCAAAAATCGAAAGATTTCTAAAAGTTTTGAAGAAGTAACCAAAAGCCCCAAATTTTCAAGCTTCTGTTCAACAAGCCCGGATTCAAGAATCGAAGTTCAATCTTCATTCATCTATTCAGAAGAGAGGAGAAAAAAGAAGAAAAGCTTAACCTCATATTTCTTCCAAAAATAGGCTCTTCTAATCCTTGCTTATTTAATTTGAATATTTGCTCATTTGAGGAGCTATCTTGTATTGTAAACTTTATTTTCAAATTATTGTTTGCTAATTAATCAGGGGGATTGAATAAGTGGAGGTAGTTTACCTCGGGTCAAACTAAGGTTAGCTTGGGTTTGGATTGTTGCTGGTGAGCTCGGAGAAAAATCGGCTGGGTTCGTTGTGATCCTGGGTAAAACAACAAGTTGGAGTTGTGAGCTTGTAAAATAACTCGACTGTAATCGGTGGGATTATAGTGTGGACCCAAGTGTTACTTGGGAGTGGACGTAGGTGTTGGATACACCGAACCACTATAAAAACTTTGTGTTTCCATGCATTTATCTCTCTCTATCATCCTTATTTGTGCTTAGCTTTAATTAGTTTAGTTCACTCAAGCACCTTCATATCAATCTAAATATTTTCAAAGAGTTAAATTTTTAAAAAGCCCTATTCACCCCCCCCCCCCCCTCTTGGGTTGCCATCTGGGCCAACAATTGGTATCAAAGCTTGTGCTCATTTAAATTTGATCTAACGATCAAGAGTCAAAGATTTAAATGGCAGCTCAAGTTGGATCATCTTTTTCAGAAGGTCAATCATTAATCGACCTCCTTTATTTAGTGGTACAAATTATGGTTATTGGAAAGCTAGAATGAAAATTTTTATTCAAGCACTTGACTATGAACTATGGGGCATCATAGTAAATGGTCCTCACACACTCACAATAAGAGTAGACAACATGGTGATTCCTAAGCCGAAAACAAAATGGGATGAACATGATAAGAAGTTGGCTCAGCTCAACACTAAAGCCATGAATGTTTTGTACTATTCTTTGGATGCTAATGAATTTAATCGCATTTCTACTTGCATTTCTGCAAAAGAAATTTGGGATAGATTAGAAGTTATTTGATCATTGATGACACATGAACTAACAATGAAGCAACATCAAGAGGAAGATGTCAAAAAGAAGAGAACCATAGCTCTTAAGGCTGCAGAAATTAAAGAAAGCAGCAGTGATGATGATGATGATGATGATGATGATGAAACAGCTCTCTTGCAAGAAAATTTAAGAAATTTATGCAAAGAAGGAGACCCTTCCATAAGAAAAGGTATGGAATAAAAATGGAAGGAGAAAAGGAGAAAGGGAAGGACAAAGAAAAAGAAAAAGAACCCTTGACATGTTATGAGTGTAAGAAGCCGGGACATTTCAGATATGAGTGTCCTCAATTAAAGAAGGGTTACAAGAAGAAGAAGGGTATGTTGCAACATGGAGTGATAGTGAAGAATGCTCTTCCGAGGAGGAACAAAAAGAAGTTGCAAACATTTGCTTTATGGCAAACGACGATGAGGTAAGTTCTGAAACTCATGATTTTACAGTTGATGAACTATATGAGGCATTTAATGAATTAGTTGGTGACTTCAAAATTTTGAAAAAGAAAAACAAATATTTGAAAACTGAAATTTTAAATTTTCTTAAAGAAAAGAATGAATTAACTCTTGAAATTAAAGATTTAAAAGCTGAAAAGGAAGGTTTCGAAAAGAAAAAGAATCAATTTGCAATGAAAACATTAATTTAAAGAAAGAAGTTGATAAGTATAAAAACATTGTTGATAAATTTACATATAGCTCAGAAAATTAAATTTACTTTTAAGTAATCAAAGAGCAGTTTTTGATGAAGTCGGATTAGGTTATAGACCTCACATGAAACAAAAATTTATAAACAATTTCTTCATTAAGAAAACAATCAAGAATGATGTTTCATGTTATCATTGCAACAAGAAAGGTCATAAATCTTATGAATGTAATTTTAGAAAAACTAATAATAATTTAAATATTAAAGGAAAGAAAATATGGGTTGCAAAAGGAATAATTTTTATTGCTACTAACCATGAAGGACCCAAGAAAGCTTGGGTACCTAAACATAAGACTTGATTATCTTGCAGATGTGTCTTGCGGCCAAAGGATCAAAATAAAGTGGTATCTTGATAGTGGCTGCTCAAGGCACATGACGGGTGACAAGGATAATTCACCCCTTAAGATAAAAGAGAGGAGTTGCTACTTTTGGAGACAATGGCAAAGGTCAAATTATGGGCCTCATAAAATTTAAATAACTCCATCCACTTTTATAGAAAATGTTATATGTTGTTGGTTTAAAGCATAATCTAATTAGCATTAGCCAATTGTGTGATAAAGGTTTCAAAGTTTCCTTTGAAGCTTCTATTTGCACTGTTTCTAATCCCATAGATAATAGCATTATATTTGTTGGAAATAGAAATGGCAATGTATACTTAATTGAATTGGACAATTTGTCTACTAGTAATCATTGCTTAGTTGCTGATATGCTAATGTAAATGAGATTGGATGGTTATGGTGTCGTAAATTAGGTCATGCAAGCACACACCTAATTTCAAAATTAATTAGAATGGATTTAGTTAAAGGACTTCCAAAGTTATATTTTGAAAATAACAGAATTTGTGATGCATGTCAAATTGAAAACAAACTAGAAATTCTTTCAAATCTAAAAATATTGTTTCCACTTCTAGGCCACTTGAACTACTTCACATGGACCTTTTTGGACCTACTAGAACCACTAGTGTAAGAGGAAAGAAATATAGTCTTGTGATAGTAGATGATTATCTAGATTCACTTGGGTATTTTTGGCTCACAAGGATGAGACTTTCTCAATATTTCTGAAATTCTTCAAGAAAGTCATAAATGAGAAAAACAATAATGTAGTGTCTCTTAGAAGTGATCATGGCACAGAATTTACAAAATCATCTATTTAAAAATTTTTGTATTGAAAATGGCATTCATCATAATTTCTCTGCACTAGACACCCAACAAAATGGAGTTATAGAAAGAAAGAATAGGACTTTAGAAGACATGCCCGTACCATGCTATGTGAAAGCCAACTCCCAAAGTATTTCTGGGCGGAAGCTATAAACACGATATGTTACATCTTAAATAGAGCCCTAATTAGACCAATTCTTAAGAAAACTCCTATAAATTATGGCATAATAGGAAACCAAATATAGGTTATTTTCATGCATTTGGTTGTAGATGTTTTATTCATAATAATGTTAAAGACAACCTTGGAAGTTTGATGCAAAATCTGATGAAGGCATATTCTTAGGATATTCAACATCCAGTAAAGCCTATAGAGTATTTAACAAAAGGAACTTAATTGTAGAAGAATCTATTCATATAGTTTTTGATGAGTCTTTAGCATCAAGTTCAGAAAGATTGATGATGAGGAAGATACAAATTTGCTTGAGAGAGATATTGAAAAATTAAATATAGATGTATCTTCAGATCATGAATAAGAAGCTAAAGATGATGATTCTCATAGAGTTGATGTTATTGATACTAATCATAATGATAGATCTTCCTAGAGATTGAGATATGCCTATGGTCATCCAAAGGAATTGATTATAGGTGATCCATCTCAAGGTGTAAGAACTAGATCATCAATGAGAAATATCAATAATCATCTTGCATTTGTATCTCATATAGAACCCAAAACTATTGAAGAAGCTGAAAAAGATAGTAATTGGATGTTAGCTATGCAAGAGGAATTAAATCAATTTACTAGGAATAATGTATGTCCTTAGTTGATAGACCTAAAGGTCATTCTGTTATAGGATCTAAATGGGTATTTAGGAATAAATTAGATGAAAATAATATAGTAATTAGAAATAAAGCTAGACTAGTTGCAAAAGGATATAATCAAGAAGAAGAATTGATTTTGATGAAACCTTTGCACCTGTAGCTAGATTAGAAGCAATTAGACTATTACTTGCATTTGCATGTTATATGAACATTAATTTATTTCAAATGGATGTTAAAAGTGCATTTTTAAATGTTTTATAAATGAGGAAGTTTTTGTTGAACAACCACCAGGTTTTGAAAATCATGAATTCCAAATCATGTTTTTAAACTACACAAAGCACTATATGGTTTAAAACAAGCACCTAGAGCTTGGTATGATAGATTAAACAAATTTCTAATTGAAAATAATTTTTCTGGGGAAATGTTGATAAAACTTTTTTTTTGAAAAGAAAAGATAAAGATTTATTGTAGTACAAATATATGTAGATGATATTGTATTCGTGCTACTAACAATCTCTTGTGTCAAGAATTTGCTAAGTTAATGCAGGGTGAATTCAAGATGAGCATGATGGGAGAACTTAACTTCTTCTTGGACTCCAAATCAAACAAGAAAGAGAGGGAATCTTCATCAATCAAACAAAGTACAAAAGAAATTCTCAAGAAGTTTGGTATGGAATAAGTCAAACCTCTCGGAACACCAATGAGTCCTTCATGCAAGTTAGATAAAGATGAAGATGGTAAGTCTGTTGATCAAAAGTATTATAGAGGTATGATCGGTTACTACTTTATTTAACAGCTAGTAGACAGATATCATGTTTGCAGTATGCTTATGTGCACGATATCAATCTGAACCTAAAGAATCTCACTTAATTACAGTAAAAAGAATACTTAGACATCAAATGGAACTAAAAATGTAGGATTATGGTATTCTAGAGACTCAACATTAAATTTAATTATTTATACTGATTCTGATATGCTGGTTGTAAATTAGATAGAAAGAGTACAAGTGGTGCATGCCAATTTTTAGGAAGTAACTTAATCTTTGGTTTAGCAAAAAGCAAAATTCGGTTGCATTATCAACTGCTGAAGCTGAATATATTGCAGCTGGAAGTTGCTGTGCTCAAATCCTTTGGATTAAGCGACAACTTGAAGATTATGGTATAACAGTTGATAGAACATCAATTAGATGTGATAACACTAGTGCAATCAATTTAACTAAGAATCCAATCCAACATTCAAGAACTAAACACATTGAAATTAGATATCATTTTATTAGAGAACATGTAGCTAATAATAACATTTGTCTTGATTATGTTTGTACTGATGAACAATTAGACATTTTTACAAAACCCCTTAATGAAGAGAGATTTTGTTATCTTAGAGGAGAATTAGGAGTTTGTGATCCATTAGAATGAATTTTAAATCTCCTAGGAATGATTATCTAGAATTCAATCATTTTTCCTAATTTTCTTATAATTTTAAGGATGATTTATCTAAATATTTGAACCCCTTGATTCATCACATTTCAAAGTTGATTTAGCCAAAATTTGATGTCAATCTGGACAAGTTTCAGATTCTTTGAAACTCTTTTTTTTTTAAACTATCGTGGAGCCGACACCTTTGGTATCAGAGTCGACTCCAGTTCTATTTATAATTTTGGAGCCGATACCTACTTTTCTCGAATCGACTCCACTTCGGGCACTGATTGTGTTAGCGACCTGGAGCCGACACCTCGCTTTGCGGGAGTCGACTCTAAGTGGTCCCAGGTTGACTTATTTAGGGCAGAGTCGACACCTCCATCATTTCACTCGACACCAAGGCTTTCCAAATTCTTCCAAACTCTCCCCAAAACCCTAAATTTCTCAAATTAACCTCTCCTAGCACTCAATGGCACCCAAGCATATAGGATCGTTGTTTGGAGGTAGAGTGACTACGGGAAAGCAAACAGCAAGGCGTCCGGCGCGTGAACCCACTCCGAGTTCTTCCTCCAGCTCAACCGCATCCACTCCTAGTGCTATACCTAGCCCCTCCTCACCCCAAATTGATACCCTAGCCGGTCGAATTATCACCATGGGTAGAAAAGTGGATTTTCATTTTTTTGAGGCCGAGGGATTTTCTATTGGATGACAAATCAATGAGCTCGTTGGGAAAAGGTATGTTCTTTGGATGTTCCCACATATCCGGCCCTATTAAAGAATTCTATTTCAATTTGTCAAGAGGAGATGGAGGATTAGTCAGTATGGTTAGAGGAAGAAGAATCCATCTTACATCTAAGATTTTGGGCAATCTTTTAGAAATTTCAGTGTTGGATTAATTGCAAATAGCCACAGTGATAGAGTAGGAGCATTATCAAGGATGTTAGGAAGAGAGTTTGCTGAATTTGAGGAAGTTAGGCAAACCAGTTTCCCCTTGAACTTAGACTTTTACATAATATAAGTGGTAGGATCTTGTTTCCTAAAACCGGTAGATTTGAGTATGTCTCAGAGTGAGACATAGTGATTATGGACAGTGTTTTGAGGGTTAGCCGATTAACCTAGCTGGTATGATGATTTGGTACATGGTTGAGGTCGGGAGCAAGAAGAGATCAACCTTGCCTTATGGAATGATCTTGACCATGGCATTCCAGAGTCAGGGTGTAATTATTTCAGATAGTGAGCCCATGAAAAACCTTAGGCACATAGATTATTACAGTCTTGCTACAGTGCATCGAATGGGATTTATAAAGGTGGATGGTAGATGGGAAAGGAAAGGACATCTGGATGAGAGAGCAGCTGATATGGGAACTACTGCACCATCAGAGGCTGGTCCATCGATGAGGCATCTTTCATCAGAGCCTAGCAGATCATCACCACCATCGGCACCTACTCCAGTTCCTGCACCTGTACCCCTGTCTGTTCCTACTGCTGGTTTTTCTAGTGTTCAGTTGGAGCAGCTTAAGGAGTTATTTGGTATTTATGAAGAAAGAATGAAGATGAATTAGATAGTAGATTGCTTAGTATAAGAGAAATGTGTTACTCTTTGGAAGACAAAATTAGAAGCATTGAGTCAACCCTTGGATCATCTTCAGAAGCCTTGAAGACAGAGTTAATACAAATATTTGAAAAGATCAAGGACATAGGAGGAGACTCAGATATATATTCAAAGTGCAATGCTGAATTACAAGAGAAAATTACAGTGGCATTTGCATTTATTGACAGAAGATTGAATGATTTTATCAAGATTCAAAGTGAAGGAATGGAAAGATTCTTGAAGAGCTCAAAAGACTTATTAGATTTTGATGTTTTTAACTTTTGATGTTTGATTTACATTTTGATGTACTTAGTCTTTGAAGTTCAGTTTGTATTTTTGATGTAATTAGAAGTTGATGTTTAGTTTAATATTTTGATGTTTTGATGAATTTGAAGTAACATTTTGTTATAGTTGAATGATGTATGAAAGCAATTATGATGTAATGTTTTGATACTTTAATGAATATCATATTTGCTATCTTTGAACTTTGATATTGAGTGACTTGGATTGAATTTTGATTCACTTAATGTTTAATGCATTAATATTATTTGCAACTTCTTAACCTTTTTTTGATTACAAAAAAGGGAGAGAATAAATGATATTTGTATATGCATAAAAGTTATAATTGAATGTACAATGGGGAGAAGATAATAAAGAGAATGACACTTAAGAATAATACTTCAATGATACATTCATATCAAATGAATTCAAAATATGTATGAAGATTCAACGAACTTAACATATGCACAAATTTAGGGGGAGCTACCTTATTAAGGGGGAGCTTAACCCTTATTTTAAATTGAGTAGTAATTATGCATTAATTGCTTATGCATATACTCAGTTTTTATCATCATAAAAAAGGGAGAGATTTTGGGAAATTATTGATGAATTATTTACTCAATTATTGATTTTGATGATTAACAAAAGCCATGATAATATTCATTATGTTTCTGATAGATTTGACGAGTGTTTCAGGAGTTAAGATGAGTGTTTATCCAAAAATCATATTAAAACAAGTTTGAATCAGTTTTTAATTAAATTTCAATAGAATATATTTAAGTTCAGAACTTGGAGCCGACACCCACTGTATCTGGAGCCGACTCCATAGCGTATCAAATTTTGGCACGGTTTGGAGTCGACCCCTGAAACTTTGGAGCCGACTCTAACTTGAGATACAGAGAAGTGCTTTCTGCGTCAGTTTTTGGAGCCAACACCTTGAGTTAGGAGCCGACACCTAAAGTTCAAGAGCCGACCCTGTTTTCTGAAGCGGACTCTAACCTAAAAACAGAGAGCATATTTTTTGGACATCGTCGGAGTCGACACACTCAGTTTCGGGAGACGACACCTAAATGCACGAGCCGGCACATCACTTTTTCGGAGCCGACTCCCCAACAAACTTTTTATTTACTATTTTTAGAAACCCGAGTTGGAGCCGACACATGGAAAGTTGGAGCCGACTCCAACCTGTCAGAAATGGATTTTTAAATGTCAGAATGGACTCTAACGGTAATATTTTTTCACCTAATCTCTGGCTATATTTCTTTGTGTGTAGAAGCAATCCAGGTACATTATAACGGCTACTTTTCTCATCTAATCTTGGATTAAGAGATCTATAAAAAGGGGGAACGGTCCGTTTGAAAATAAGACTGAAAAATTGAGAAAAATACTCAGTGAAAAAGAGAGAAATTTTAAAGAAAAATCTCTGAGTGCATGCCCATTATTTGAAGAGAGATTCAAGAGAAATCCATAGCCTTCAAAGATCAAAAATTGAAAGATTTCCAAAAGTTTTGAAGAAGTGACCAAAAGCCCCAAATTTCAAGCTTCTCTTCAACAAGCCCGGATTCAAGAATCGAAGTTCAATCTTCATTCATCTATTCAAAAGAGAGGAGAAAAAGAAAAAAAGCTCAACCTCATATTTCTTCCAAAAATAGGCTCTTCTAATCCTTGCTTATTTAATTTGAATATTTGCTCATTTGAGGAGCTATCTTGTATTGTAAACTTTATTTTCAAATTATTATTTGCTAATTCATTCAGGGGATTGAATTAGTGGAGGTAGTTTACCTCGGGTCAAGCTAAGGTTAGCTTGGGTTTGGGTTGTGTGTTGGTGAGCCCGGAGAAAACCCGGCTGGGTTCGTTGTGATCCCGGGTAAAACAACAAGTTGGAGTTGTGAGCTTGTAAAACAACTCGACTGTAATCGGTGGGATTATAGTGTGGACCCAAGTGTTGCTTGGGAGTGGACGTAGGTGTTGGATACACCGAACCACTATAAAAACTTTGTGTTTGTCATGCATTTATTTCTCTCTCTCTATCATCCTTATTTGTGCTTAGCTTTAATTAGTTTAGTTCACTCAAGCACCTTCATATCAATCTAAATATTTTCAAAGAGTTAAAATTTTTAAAGAACCCAATTCATCCCCCCCTTTTGGGTTGCCATCTGGGCCAACAATATTGATGAGGGTAAAATTGTTATTGCGCCAATACTGTGCATACGACAAAAAGGTCGAGACCATTTTTGATTTTTGATCAGCTAGCTGTCACATCTAGAAAATAATAGACCTGGTGCACCTCGATGAGACCGAAGTATCCTCGGACCGAGCTACCCTAAGACTGAATCATTCTGAACCATTCTCATGCCTCGGCGGGCCTGAGCTATCCTTTTACCTCGGTCGGACCGAGGTATTCATATGTCTCGGCAGAGCTGAGCTATCCTCTTATTCCTTGGCAAAACCGAGGAATCCCTGAACCTCAGTGGAACTGAGCTATCCTCGTGCCTAGCTCAAGTGCATTCACCACCAACCGTTACGATGAATTCTCCATACGATGAACGGTTCCGATCGCTCGATCAAGGTCAGATGCAAAAATTCAGATTCATGATGATTTATCGAGATTCCAGCCGCATAGACCCCTAACAACCTTGAGCGAAAAATTAGGCCAATAATATCAGAAGTAGCCTAGAGCCTATAAAATCATCGAATCTCAAAGCATCAACTAGCTTCCCTAGCTGTAGATTCTCTAACTAATCAGACACAGATGTTATCGGCCTCATAACAAAGTTGATTCGAATCTGATTTGAATCTTGATGGTTTCAAACCCTCCGTAACATGTCCAAGGAATCAAGTGATTGCCTGTCATCACATCTGTAAATGCTTACGCTCACACTCTCACTGAAAAACTCCATTAAAGCTCAAGTAGAGCTCGGAGCTCTCGAAAGGCCATTTCTTGAGGGACTCTTCTACGAGAGCCTTCTCCCCATATTTGCTTGCTTTGAATCTTCACTGACTTGGACGTCAGAGGGTCTTCCGCAGAGGGCCAACCCCAACACTCTTTGTGTGAATTTTCTTGCAGGTTCCATCCAAGCGAGAGATTGGCGTCCATATCCGGAGTTGAACCGCAACCGAGTTGAAGAGCGGATTTTTGCGGCAACATATACAAGTGTATTTGTTTTTGTTAACTTAAACATTCTCTGATAAATTTGTTATCACCCAGCCCTGAAGTTCCCTCCTAGATCAATATTTGTAGGACCCAATATTTGAGATTAAACATGTTTCATATGACTAGATCATGATTTATTATTCAATCAACATATGGTTATAACCATGATCCTAGGTTGAACTAAATTCTTTCAGAATTAACCCATTTAAAATTCCTCACCTGAAGCCACCTGAAACCTAATTCGGTTCAATTCCAAAAAAAAAATGGTTACGTCCAGAACGAAGAACGAAGAATGGTTTCCCTTCCTAATTCCCGTCATCTTGGTCCTGACCCCCGACCAGCTGGGCGAGCCTCGCTCCATGGTCGACTGGTCAACTGGTGACCGCCCAGCCATGGCCTTGACAGCACCAGCCACCCCCTTTTTTTAACATGGCATGGTGGCAAGAACCCATCGGCTGGTTCTTGGATTGGACCCCCTACCAGGCCAACAAACCGATCATGGTGCGACACCACCATTGCAAACTCCGACGAACTAGGTGTACAGGGCTTCCTAGCTTCTTATTGGATGCATGGTCTCATTGGAACCAGCCGTAAGCCAACGACTTCCTGAAACAGGGGATGAAATCAGGGAAAGAATTCAAGATTCTTGTTGATGCCCGATCACTTTGAGCTTGCGTCCTTGAGCGTCGGCTGCCACTCCAAGAGTGCACCAGGATCCCTCCTTCGCCTTCAGAGTCCTGCAAGAAATCTCATGGCCGAAGATTCCAGTTGGGATCCTTCGATGCCCCAAGTTAGCAACCAGGAACACAGCAGTAGTTTTTAAGAAGAGGTGTGTGTGGAAGAAGTGGGTCGTTTCTGGCTTAAAAATCCCTCCTTTGGTTTGCCCTCTTTGCTTTTTATTGGTCTTTTCCTTTGCTTAGGTCCGAATATCTTGACATGTCAGCACTCTTACAGATAGAGCCGGTCGGATTGGATTTGCCTCCATTATACTGACATCATCAATGTTTTCCCAGGAATAATCAGCTTTTAAAGCTTATTTAGCTAGAGCTATTAAATTCTACTGATGACTTTTGGGCCTTAGTGGCTTTTCCGGATCGAGATGATTGATACTTTATGGCAGATAGTCATCTTTTGATCCTTATTTAGTCAGAGTCATTAAATTCTGCTAGTGACTTTTAGGCACTAGTGGCCTTTCTGACTCAAAGTGATTGATACTTTATGACAGATAATCATTTTTCGATGCTTCTAATGACTTTTGGGCAATAGTGGCCTTTCTGACTCGAAGTGATTGATACTTTATGACAGATAATCACCTTTTGATGCATATTTAGTGAGAGTCATTAAATTCTACTAATAACTTTTTAGGCTGGGATCCTCTAAGGAGGATGCCAGAATTGATATCTCTTTTCCTATCAAATCGGCCGCCCAGGGGCCGAGTGCCGACGGGGGCAACCTAGGACTGGCCCTGGGGCCACCAAGGGTCCAAGCAACATCGAGGCCGCCTAGGGCTGGCCCTGGGGGCCGCCTAGGGGCCGAGCATCGTCGGGGCCGCCTAGGGCTAGCCCTAGGGCCGCCTAGGGGTCGAGCAATGTCGGGGCCGCCTAGGGCTGGCCCTGGGGCTGCCTAGGGCCGAGCAATGTCGGGGCCGCCTAGGACTGGCCCTAGGGCCACCTAGGGACTGAGCAACATCGGGGCCACCTAGGGCTGGCCCTGGGGCCGCCCAGGGGCCGAGCAACATCGAGGCCGTCTAGGACTGGCCCCAGGGCCGCCTACGGGCCAAGCAACATCGGGGTCGCCTAGGGCTGGCTCTGGGGCCGCCTAGGGGCCTAGCAATGTCGAGGCCACCTAGGGCTGGCCCTAGGGCCGAGCAATGTCAGGGGGTAGCCTAGGGCTAGCTCTGGGGCCACCGAGGACTGGCCCGGGGGCCGCCTAGGGGCCGAGCATCGTCGGGGCCACCTAGGGCTGGCTCTGGGACCGCCTAGGGGCCGAGCAATGTCGAGGCCACCAAGGACTGGCCCTAGGGCCGCCTAGGGCCCGAGCAACGTCGGGGCCACCAAGGACTTGCTCTGGGGCCACCTAGGGGCCGAGCAATGTCAAGGCCGCCTAGGACTACCCCTGGGGCCGCCTAGGAGCCGAATATCGTTGAGGGTGCCTAGGGCTGGCCCTAGGCCCACTTAGGGGCTGAGCAACATCGGGGCTGCCTAGGGCTGGCTCTGGGGCCGCCTAGGAGCCGAGCAATGTCGAGGCCGCCTAGGACTGGCCCTGGGGCCGCCTTGGGACCGAGCAACGTCGGGGTCGCCTAGGCCTCCTAGGGCCCGAGCAATGTCGAGGCTGCCTAGGACTGGCTCTGGGGCCGCCTAGGGGCCGAGCAACATCAGGGCTGCCTTGGGCTGGCCCTGGGGCCGCCTAGGGGCCGAGCAACGTCAGGGCTGCCTAGGGCTGGCTCTGAGGCCACCTAGGGGCCGTTTAGGATTGGCTATGGCGCCGCCTAGGGATGTGCAACGTCGGGGCCGCCTAGGGCTGGCGCTGGGGTCGCCTAGGGGCTGAGCAATGTCGGGGCCGCCTAGGGACCGAGCAACATCAGGGCCACCTAGGACTGGCCCTAGGGCCGCCTAGTGACCAAGCAACATTGGGGCCACCTAGGGCTGGCTCTAGGGCCGCCTAGGGGCCGAGCAACGTCGGGGCTGCCTAGGGCTGGCTCTGGGGCCGCCTAGGGGCCGAGCAATGTCGGGGCTGCCTAGGGCTGGCTCTGGGGCCGCCTAGGGGCCGAGCAATGTTGAGGCCACCTAGGACTAGCCCTTGGGCCGCCTAGGGGCCGAGCAACGTCGGGGCCGCCTAGGGCTGGCTCTGGGGCCGCCTAGGGGCCGAGCAACATCGAGGCCGCTTAGGACTGGCCCTGGGGTCACCTAGAGGCCGAGCAACGTCAGGGCCACCTAGGGCTGGCTCTGGGGCTGCCTAGGGGCCAAGCAATGTCAAGGCCACCTAGGACTGGCTCTGGGGCCGCCTAGGGGCCGAGCAATATCGAGGCTGCCTAGGACTGGCCCTGGGGATGCCTAGGGGCCAAGCACCAACGGGGCCGCCTAGGGGCCAAGCGCCGCCCATCATTTCATTATGTGGCTTCTATGAGTCATATCGGATCGAGCACCATTTTACCACGTGGCCTTTACTGGCCACATCATATGCCCCCCCTCACTTCTGAGTCTTGGTCCCCACGTGCGCAGCACTTGCCAAGAGAGTAGCGCGAAAAAAATTCTCGTAAAATTAGGCTTGATATGCCACACTTTGTTAATGATGGGCGTGCACTTCTAAGGATATTAAGAGTCCTTTTATTATTTAAAAGAAACGCCTTGTGATTGACGGGGAAAGAGGTTACGTACTTAAATTACCCTGGCGATTCTTTTTGCTGGGGGAAATGTGCTCCGCTTATGGGTAAATGACACTTAGGCCACGATTGACGCTCGCCGCTTCGCTCTTCATGATGGGCGGGATCTCCGAAATATGGAGGGTTGACATTATCCCGCCCATCCTTTTTGTCTTCCATCACTTCTATGTTCTTCTTGCTCCTCGCCTTTCCTCCAAATGCCGAGCTTCCCTTTGCTTCTGTCCTTCCATTTTGAGGTTAGTCTCTCAGTTTTCCTTGTGTACTTATTTCTTTTCGATGGATCCCCAAACCGATAGGAAGGGCAAGGGGCCTTTAGTCGAACCATCTAAGGAAGAGATTCTCGAGGCTCATCGTTGTGCTCCCAGCGGGATCTCAATTCTCGGTCGTTCGGAGGTTGTTAACCCATCCCCCAGCGAGGTCCCCTCTGGCGAGGTTCCCTCGGGTGAGGATCCCTCAGGCGGGGTTCCCTCGGGTGAGGTTCCCCCTCCCGTGACTATGGTCGCCTCTCCAACTCCTAGTGTTTTGCCTCCACCGTCCCATTCAGTATCTCCCTCTAGATCCACTTCCGCGGGCCCAGGGAGAATATGTTCTGTCCTGAAAGAGAAGGACATAAAGAGAATTAGGGTTCGGTATAACATTCCTGACAGCATCTGTCTCTCCGACCCTTGGTATAGCGATAAGGTGACCTGTGGCCGAGGGGGAGGAGTTTCCCTTTATGAGGAATTCCTTAAAGGTGGGCTCTGCCTCCCTCTTCATTCTTCTTTCTAAATCTCTTAGATAGATATAACCTAGTTCTTGCTAAATTGACCCCAAATTCCATCCGAGTTATCTACGCATTCATAGTGCTTTGCCATTTTCATGGTGCCCCCGCTCGAGTTTCTCTCTTTCGAGCTTTGTACAAGCTTAGGAATTCCTCCAGGAGCGGCTGGTGGAGTTTTGCCTCCCGTCCTAAGAGGGTACTCAAATTGGACTTGCCCTCGAAGATAAAAGAATGGAAATCATGTTTCTTTTACGTCCATGGTGAGGAAGTGAAGACGTCTTGGAGTTATCCCGACACTAGTCCCAATAAAAACTCCAGCATAGAGGAAAGGGACCGAGAACTTTTCAAGGCCCTTCTGTCCTCCATCGTTCCTCCGTGTGCAGAGCTATTGTTGGAGGGCAACCTTCGTGAGGCCTTAGCAGCGCCGGTGGTGGCCTCACCGATATCTGGTGAGTGTCACCTTTCTTCGGCCATTGGCCGCAGCTCCTTGTCCTTCCTTTTATCCTTCGTGCACTTATTACGTACATACACCTATACATATGCCTTTGTTTGTTCATGGTTTATCGTTGTTTGTTTTACTGTTCCTATTTTTGTTCTTTGACTCCTTGTTTTTATGGTGCAGGGATGAGGTTCTCCACAGATTTTTTGTCAGAGGCTCTCAAGAAAAAGAGAAAGGCCGCCGGAGGCCCGACGAGGGCAGCGCCTAAAAAGCCAAAACAAGTCGAGCATCCACCTCCCTCCCCGAAGTTACCTTGGCAGGGGAGGCAAGAGAGAGAGACCCCTCCGTTGAAGAGTTGGTGACAGAGGTCCCCTCATGTTGAGAAATTATTGAAACATAATTGTCCCAACTTTATTGATTTTGATGATTTCCAAAAGCCATGAGTACCTTAAAGAAAACAATGTTTATTTATCAAAAACCTTGAGCTTATTCAAATTGAAAAGAATGAACTATCAAATGAGTTTTGAATCTATTAGAAAAAGAAGTTTCAAGTTCTATGCTTAAAAGGATTTCAAAAAGGAATTTTTACACATTATAATTCAATCGATGAATTCTTGGAACATGTCTTGAATCCATGATAAACGTCATATTTAATGTATTCAAGTCAAATTTATATTTTAAATTTAATTGGGACAAGTTTTAAAGTCAATCAGAATATTTTTCTGATTTTTGTATCGGTCCCGAGCCGACTCAAGGGTTTCCGAGTCGACTCCCCAATTTGCCTGATTTTCTCGAGTCGACCCTTGGCTTTTCAAGATCCCTGACTTCTTGCGAGCCGACTCCTGTCTGTGCGAGCCGACTCCGCTCAAACAACAGAACCCATATTTTTTGAGCACTTCTCGAGTCGACTCCCCATTTTTCTCGAGTCGACTCCCGACTTTCAGGAGCCGACACTTTAGTTTTCACGAGTCGACCCTTCAATGTTTTAAAATGTTTCTATTTTTGGTAATCGACTTCGAGCCGACTCCCTCAGAGCTCGAGTCGACTCCGCGAAATCTGGGCGCGATTTTTAACGATGACACATCAGCCCCAACGGTAAGATTTTTGAATAACGGCTATTTTTCCTTGTCTCTAACGGATATATTTTTGCAGATTCTATAAATAGAGGAGCTCTTTTCAAATCAAAACAACCCAGAGAAAATCAAAAGAGAGAAAAGAGTATCTTTGAAAAGAGGGAAAAACAGAGCATATTGGAAAAATCATTTAGCTCAAAGGAGAGTGATTCAAAAGGAGTGAAATCCAAGAGGAAGTTTCGTCTGCTCCTTTCCATCATCCACAAAGTCAAAGAAAATCCAAGTGCGTTTCAAAGGTCAAATCGGAGGATTTTCAAAAGAAGAAAAAGCTTCATCTCAACTCCAAAGTCTTCAACGGTCAAGAATCTGCTGAGGCGTGATTCAACACTTCAAGAGGAGTTAAAGAGAAGAAGGGAGAAAGCCCAAGCATCTACCATCTGCAATATTATCAGGCTTTTCTAACCCTATTATTTTGTACTTCATTTGTATATTTGCTCAAGGGGAGCACTTTATTGTTCAAACACTATCATTATTATTTGTTTGCTGATTCAATCAGTGGATTGAATCAGTGGAGGTTGGTATACCTCGTTACAAGCCGGAGTGCTTGTGTTGGGTTAGTTGTGAGCCCGTGAAAAACAACGTGTAGGGTTTTGTGCTGGTAAGCCCGAGTTAAAACCAGCTGGGTTCGTTGTGCACCCGGTAAAACAACAAGTTTGAGTTGTGAGCTTGGAAAACAACTCGGCTGTAATCTAGAGAGATTATAGTGTGGACCCAAGTGAATCTTGGGAGTGGACGTAGGTGTTGGTTGCACCGAACCACTATAAAATTATCTTGTGTTTGCCGTGCCATATTTTCTCTATCTCTATCTCTTTATTTTGCTTGTGCATTGCTTATTAGTTAGCCTCTCACTTGCACATCTTGCTAACTAATCAATTAAAGTTAAAAAGTCTTAAATTTTTAAGAACCCAATTCACCCCCCCCCTCTTGGGTTGCCATCTGGGCCAACAATTGGTATCAGAGCAAGTGCTCATTTAGAATTTGATCTCACGATCAAGGGCTAAAGATCCATATGGCAACACAAAGTGGTTCAAGTTTTGCTGAAGGTCATTCTACGAATCGACCTCCTTTATTTAATGGAACCAACTATTCATATTGGAAAGCTAGAATGAGAATATTCATTCAAGCTTCGGACTATGAATTGTGGGGAGTAATAATAAATGGACCTAGTACACCCACACACCTTATTGATGGCACTATTGTTCCTAAACCCGAAAGGGATTGGAATGATAATGATAGGAGAATGGCACAACTAAATGCTAAGCCATTAATATTTATATTGTTCCTTAGACTCAAATGAATTCAACCGAATCTCAACTTGTAATTCCGCAAAAGAAATTTGGGATAGGTTGGAAATTACTCATGAAGGAACAAACCAAGTAAAAGAATCAAAGATAAATATTTTGGTTCATAAATATGAATTGTTTACAATGGAACAAACTGAAACCATCACATGCATGTTCACTAGATTCACTGATATTGTGAATGGTTTGAAAAGTCTTGGTAGAATTTATTCTAATGCTGATCTTGTGCGCAAAATTCTTAGGTCACTACCAAGATCGTGGGAAGCAAAGTCACTGCCATCCAAGAAGCAAAGGACCTCAATGCACTACCTTTAGAGGAGCTTCTAGGATCCTTAATGACCCACGAGTTAACAATGAAGCAGCATGTTGAGGAGGAAACAAAAAGAAGGAAAACTCTTGCCCTCAAGACTGCAGAAATGGAAGAGAGCAGCAGTGAAAGTAATGATGAAGATGATGAGGAAACTGCTCTCTTGGCCAAAAAATTCAGAAGTTTATGAGAAAAAGGCCCTTCCATAAAAAGAAATTTGGAGCAAGATTTGAAGGAGAAAAGGATAAGAAAAAGGACAAGGAGAAAGAAAAGAAAAAGAGCCCTTAGTATGTTATGAGTGCAAAAAGCCAGGGCACTTTAAGTATGATTGTCCTTTACTGAAAAAGGCCTACAAGAAAAAGAAGAAAGCATACATGGCAACATGGTCTGATGAATCTTCCTCGTCGAAGAAGAGAACAAAAGAAGTTGCCAATATTTGCTTCATGGCCAACGACGACGACAACGACAATGAGGTAAGTTCTGAAAACTCAAATGATGATTTACATTTGATGAAATGTTTGAGGCTTTCAATGAACTTATGATTGATTTTAAATCCTTGAAAAAAAAGTATAAGTTTTTGAAAAATGACAATATTAGTTTAGCTAAAAGTAAAAATGAATTAGCTTTAGAAGTTAAGAACTTAACTAATGAAAAAGAAGAACTTAGCAAAGAAAGAGATAATCTTAATCAAGAAATAGATTTATTAAAATCTGAAACTAAAAACTCAACTAAAGATTTAAAAGATCAAATAGAAACTTTAGCTTTAGATAAAGAACAGCAAGCTAAAGAAATTGACTCTCTTAAGAAAGATGTTAAAAAATATAAAGACATTGTTGAGAAATTCACTTTAAGTTCAACTAAACTTAACATGATCCTAGATAGTCAAAAAGCTGTTTTTGACAAAGCAGGTTTAGGATATAACACATTAAGAAAACAGAAATCTCTAAAGAATATTTTTATAAAAGCCAACCAAAGTAATATAACTTGTTTTAAATGTAATGAAAAAGGTCATAAATCATTTGAATGCAAAACGTTAAAAATAACAACAAGTTAAATGTTAAAGCTAAGAAAATATGGGTTCCGAAAGGAACAATTTTTATTGCTGCTAACCATGAAGGACCCAAGAAAGCTTGGGTACCTAAGCATAAAGTTTGATTATATTGCAGGAATGTCTTGTAGCCAAAAGATCAAAGAAAAAGTGGTACCTTGATAGTGGCTGCTCAAGACATATGACGGGTGACAAAGATGAATTCATCACCCTAGAAAAGAAAGGTGGAGTTGTGACGTTTGGCGATAACGGTAAAGGTCAAATTATGGGCCTTGGTAAAGTTCGCATAACTCCATCTATAGTTATTGATAATGTACTTTATGTTAATGGTTTGAAGCATAATCTAATTAGTATAAGTCAATTATGTGATAAAAACTTTAATGTTTCATTTAAATCTTCTTATGCACTGTAACTAATTCTATTGATGATAGCATTGTATTTACTGGTTATAGACATGGCAATGTTTACTTAGTTGATTTAGAAAAATTATCTTTGAGTGATCATTGCTTAATTGCTGACAATGCTAACATAAATGAAATTAGTTGGTTGTGGCATCGTAGATTAGGTCATGCAAGCACACACCTTATTTCAAAACTAATTAAAATGGATTTAGTTAAAGGATTACCTAAACTAGATTTTGAAAATAATAAAATATGTGATGCATGTCAATTTGGAAAACAAACTAGAAGTTCTTTTAAATCTAAAAACATTGTTTCAACTTCTAGGGCTAGAGCTACTTCACATGGATCTTTTCGGACCAACTAGAACCACAAGTCTAGGAGGAAAGAAATATGGTCTAGTGATTGTAGATGATTATTCTAGATATACTTGGGTAATGTTTTTAGCTCACAAAGATGAGACTTTCTCGATATTCCTGAAATTCTTCAAGAAAGTCACAAATGAGAAAAACACTACTATAGTATCTCTAAGAAGTGATCATGGAACAGAATTTGAAAATCACTTATTTGAAAATTTCTGCACTGAAAATGGAATTAATCATAATTTTTCAGCCCCTAGGACTCCACAACAAAATGGTGTAGTTGAAAGAAAAAATAGGACTCTAGAAGACATGGCCCGTACCATGCTATGTGAAAGCAACTTACCAAAGTATTTTTGGGCGGAAGCAATTAACACAGCATGTTACATCTTAAATAGAGCTTTAATAAGACCAATATTAAAGAAAACACCTTATGAATTATGGAATGAAAGAAAACCAAATATAAAATACTTTCATGCATTTGGATGTAAATGTTTCATTCATAATAATGGTAAAAACAACTTAGGAAAATTTGATGCTAAATCTGATGAAGGAATTTTTCTAGGTTATTCAACAACTAGTAAGGCATATAGAATCTTTAACAAGAAAACCTTAGTAGTTGAAGAATCCATTCATGTAGTTTTTGATGAATCTTTAGCAACTGGATCTGAAAAGATTGATGATGAGGAAGATACAAACATAATTGAAAAAGATCTTGAAAAACTTAATATTGAAGTATCTTCTGATCATGAACAAGAGGCTAAAGATGATGATTCACATAAGGACGATGATGTCAATATTGATCATAATGATGTAGATCTTCCAAGAGACTGGAGATATGCTCATAGTCATCCCAAGGAATTGATTATAGGCGATCCATCTCAAGGAATAAGGACTAGATCATACATGAGAAATATTAGTAATCATCTTGCATTTGTATCACAAATTGAACCTAAAACTATAGAAGAAGCTGAAAAAGATAATAATTGGATGTTAGCAATGCAAGAAGAACTAAATCAATTTACAAGAAATAATGTTTGGACCTTAGTTGAAAGACCTAAAAATCATTCAGTAATAGGATCAAAATGGATTTATAGAAATAAACTAGATGAAAATGGCATAGTAATTAGAAACAAAGCTAGATTGGTTGCTAAAGGATATAATCAAGAAGAAGGTATTGATTTTGATGAAACCTTTGCACCAGTAGCTAGATTAGAAGCCATTAGGCTATTACTTGCATTTGCATGTCATATGAACATTAACTTATTTCAAATGGATGTAAAAAGCGCATTTTTAAATGGATTTATTAATGAAGAAGTTTATGTAGAACAACCACCAGGTTTTGAAGATCACGAATTTTCAAATCACGTTTTTAAATTGCACAAAGCTTTATATGGTTTGAAACAAGCACCTAGAGCTTGGTATGATAGGTTAAGTAAATTCTTAATAGAAAATGATTTTACAAGAGGAAATGTTGATAAAACTTTGTTTTTGAAAAGAAAAAGTAAAGATTTACTTGTAGTACAAATATACGTAGATGACATTATTTTTGGTGCTACTAACGATTCTCTTTGTCAAGAATTTGCAAAGTTGATGCAGGGAGAATTCGAGATGAGCATGATGGGAGAACTCAACTTCTTCCTTGGACTCCAGATCAAACAATGCAAAGAGGGAATCTTTATCAACCAAACCAAATACACAAGAGAACTACTCAAAAAGTTTGGTATGGAAACAATGAAACCCCTCGGAACTCCAATGAGTCCTTCATGCAAGCTGGACAAAGATGAAGAAGGTAAAAAGGTTGATCAAAAGTATTATCGAGGTATTATCGGATCCCTTCTTTATTTAACAGCAAGTAGACCAGATATTATGTTTTCAGTATGTTTATGTGCTAGATTTCAATCTGAACCTAAAGAATCACATTTAATAGCTGTTAAAAGAATTTTAAGATATCTAAATGGAACTAAAAATGTAGGTTTATGGTATTCTAGAGACTCTACATTAAACCTAATTGCATATTCAGATTCTGATTATGCTGGATGTAAATTAGATAGAAAAAGCACAAGTGGTGCATGCCAATTCTTAGGTAGTAACTTAATCACATGGTTTAGCAAAAAGCAAAATTCAGTTGCATTATCAACTACTGAAGCTGAATATGTAGCAGCTGGAAGTTGCTGTGCGCAAATCCTATGGATTAAGCGACAACTTGAAGACTATGGTATCACACTTAATAAAACACCCATAAGATGTGATAACACTAGCGCAATCAACTTAACTAAAAATCCAATTCAACACTCAAGAACAAAACACATAGAAATTAGATATCATTTTATAAGGGAACATGTAGCTAATGATGAAATTTGTTTAGATTATGTAAACACTGAAGAACAATTAGCTGACATATTCACTAAACCTTTAAATGAAGAAAGATTTTGTTATCTTAGAGGAGAATTAGGAATTTGTAATCCTTTTGAATAAATTTTGAAACCTCTAAGGAAATATATCTAGAGTTCTTTCAAATTCTCAAAATCTTAAGGAAATCTTATCTAGAACTCATATCAATTTGATCTCTCAAATCCATGATTTTTAATCATACTCAAAGATCAATTTCCGGACTCATTCGGATTCTCTGAATCTTAATCTATTTTTTCTCTGAAATTGTCTGGGAGCCGACTCGAGAGTATCGGAGTCGACTCGAGTTTCTGCTGAAACTCAGGAGTCGACCCCTCCTCTGAGCGAGTCGACTCGAGATCGTGTCCGTGCTCTGTGACTTGTCGGGAGCCGACTCCACACTTTGCGCGAGTCGACTCGACGTGGTCCCAGTCGATTTATTTAGGGCACGAGTCGACCCGACGGACATTTCATTCTTCCAAAATCCTCCAAATCCTCTCCAAAACCTTCCCAAAACCCTCCAAACCCAAATAACCTCTGATTAACCATTCCTTCAAGATCAATGGCACCCAAAACCCGTGGAGCAAGCTCGAGTGGCGCCGGTTTGAAGAGAAAGAGGACCGTTCGACGACCCGTCCGCGAGCCGTCCACGGATTCTTCCTCCACCCCTTCTGCTAGTGATCCTCCTGCTCCAGCTCCTACCCCTCAGGTAGATCTTCTAGCCAGTAGGATTGTAACCACAGGAAGGAAGGTTGATTTTGAATTGTTTGAGAATGAAGGATTCATCATTGGTAGACAACTAATTGAGATGGGATTTGAGTATATTTGTTCATTGGACTGTCCTACCTACCCTGCTCTTGTAAAGAGTTTTACAAGAATTTATCCAGAGGAGATGATGGCTTGGTAAGCAAGGTTAGAGGCATTGGTTGAACATACATCCTCTATTCTATCTAGATTATTGAATTACCCTTGTCTGGACCTTCACATTTGCCCCTGAAGATAGATCTCCAGCCCTCACTAGGCTATTGAACCGAAATTTTGAAGGATTTGAAGAAGTCTTTGCTAGTCAACTGCCTTTGGAATTAAGACTTCTCCACAACATTTGCAGCAGGATTTTATTTCCCAAGACCGGCAGGTTCGACTATGTTTCTGAGCGAGATATTTTTGTTATGGATGCTGTTGTTCTGGGAAGCCCATCAATCTACCTAGGATGATAATTTGGTATATTGCAGATTGTAGCGGGAAAAAGAAATCGAGCTTGCCCTATGGCATGGTTTTAACTAAATTATTTCAAGCCAAGGGATTGTTTTTGTGATTGTGAGCCAAAGAAGGAGTTAAGACATACAGATTATTATACTTTGGCTACTATTCATCGCATGGGGTTTGTTAAGAAAAATGGAAGTTGGGAGAGAAAGAATGTTACTGAGGACAGAGATAGAGCTGAGGCCCCCGGACCTTCCTTGAGACATTCATCTCCAGAGCCTCCTCAGTGCTCATCTGTTCCAGAGTCTGTTCCAGCTCCTGCTTCTGATTCTACCCCTGCTCCTACTGTTGCTCCTGCTCAGTCTTCCACATTTTATCTGGTAGTTTTTCTGATACACAGTTAGAGCTTCGGTCATTATTAAGTCTGAAATAGTGAGCATGAAAACAGATTGAAAGAAGAATTTAATGAAAAGTTATGAATTTAAAAGAAGCCTTATATTCTCTCAGTGATCGGTTGCATCGATTGAGTCTACTCTCAGTTCATCTACCGGGTCCTTAAGTGAAGACTTAAAGAATATCTTTGGAGAACTTAAGGACATCTGCGGTGACTCGGAGACATACTCCCAATGCAACGCAGAGCTTCAAGAAAAAATTACATCTGCTTGTACTTTTGTTGATAATAAGCTTAAAGACTATGTTAGACTTCAATGTGAAGGGATGAAGCAGATTGTTGATCACCTGAATAGAATTACTAGAAGAAATTTTTAAGTTTTTATGTAATCTCTTTTTGATGTAATCTCTTTTTGATGTACTTTGTTGATGAGCAAGTTTACATTTTCATGTACTTTCATTTTGAAGTAATGAAAAAGTTTGATGCATTACTTTTGTCTATTTCAATTATAATCTCCTTGAATACTTTGAATGATTATCTTCAATTGATAAGTTTAATAGAAAAAGATAAAGAATATATTGATATTAAACTTCCTAACCTTTTTGTTGATTACAAAAAAGGGGGAGAGTTTTTATTCAATCGTATATGCCTTGCCTTCAATTCAATCAAAGTTTAATTTTGAAAGAGGAAGAGCATAAGGGGAAGAGATAAATTGAATTTTATAAAGAAAATGCTTAAGTTTCTGATTTTGAAAAATTTTGAATGATTTATAAAATTAAGGTTCATAGGGGGAGCTACCTCATTGAGGGGGAGCCTTTCCATGAACACAATAGTTGATTTTGGAATCACAAATTTTTTCAATTTATAATGCATATACTCAATGTTTTTGTCATCATCAAAAAGGGGGAGATTGTTGAGAAATTATTGAAACATAATTGCCCCAACTTTATTGATTTTGATGATTTCCAAAAGCCATGAGTACCTTAAAGAAAACAATGTGTTTATTTATCAAAAACCTTGAGCTTATTCAAATTGAAAAGAATGAACTATCAAATGAGTTTTGAATCTATTAGAAAAAGAAGTTTCAAGTTCTATGCTTAAAAGATTTCAAAAAGGAATTTTTACACATTATAATTCAATCGATGAATTCTTGGAACATGTCTTGAATCCATGATAAATGTCATATTTAATGTATTCAAGTCAAATTTATATTTTAAATTTAATTGGGACAAGTTTTAAAGTCAATCAGAACATTTTTCTGATTTTTGTATCGGTCCCGAGCCGACTCAAGGGTTTCCGAGTCGACTCCCCAATTTGCCTGATTTTCTCGAGTCGACCCTTGGTTTTCAAGAGTCGACCCCTGACTTCTTGCGAGCCGACTCCTGTCTGTGCGAGCCGACTCCGCTCAAACAACAGAACCCATATTTTTTGAGCACTTCTCGAGTCGACTCCCCATTTTTCTCGAGTCGACTCCCGACTTTCAGGAGCCGACACTTTAGTTTTCGCGAGTCGACCCTTCAATGTTTTAAAATGTTTCTATTTTTGGTAATCGACTTCGAGCCGACTCCCTCAGAGCTCGAGTCGACTCCGCGAAATCTGGGCGCGATTTTTAACGATGACACATCAGCCCCAACGGTAAGATTTTTGAATAACGGCTATTTTTCCTTGTCTCTAACGGATATATTTTTGCAGATTCTATAAATAGAGGAGCTCTTTTCAAATCAAAACAACCCAGAGAAAATCAAAAAGAGAGAAAAGAGTATCGTTTGAAAAGAGGGAAAAACAGAGCATATTGAAAAATCATTTAGCTCAAAGGAGAGTGATTCAAAAGGAGTGAAATTCAAGAGGAAGTTTCGTCTGCTCCTTTCCATCATTCCACAACAGTCAGAAGAAAATCCAAGTGCGTTTCAAAGTCAAATCGGAGGATTTTCAAAAGAAGAAAAAGCTTCATCTCAACTCCAAAGTCTTCAACGGTCAAGAATCTAGCTGAGGCGTGATTCAACACTTCTAGAGGAGTTAAAGAGAAGAAGGGAGAAAGCCCAAGCATCTACCATCTGCAATATTATCAGGCTTTTCTAACCCTATATTATTTTGTACTTCATTTGTATATTTGCTCAAGGGGAGCACTTTATTGTTCAAACACTATCATTATTATTTGTTTGCTGATTCAATCAGTGGATTGAATCAGTGGAGGTTGGTATACCTCGTTACAAGCCGGAGTGCTTGTGTTGGGTTAGTTGTGAGCCCGTGAAAAACAACGTGTAGGGTTTTGTGCTGGTAAGCCCGAGTTAAAACCAGCTGGGTTCGTTGTGCACCCGGTAAAACAACAAGTTTGAGTTGTGAGCTTGGAAAACAACTCGGCTGTAATCTAGAGAGATTATAGTGTGGACCCAAGTGAATCTTGGGAGTGGACGTAGGTGCTGGTTGCGCCGAACCACTATAAAATTATCTTGTGTTTGCCGTGCCATATTTTCTCTATCTCTATCTCTTTATATTTGCTTGTGCATTGTTTATTAGTTAGCCTCTCACTTGCACATCTTGCTAACTAATCAATTAAAGTTAAAAAGTCTTAAATTTTTAAGAACCCAATTCATCCCCCCCCCCCCTCTTGGGTTGCCATCTGGGCCAACACCTCATTTGATGCTCGAGGAGGGACACCAATGGGAGTCCCCCTGGTGAGGGCTTAAGAGGAGCCAGCAAGGGAGAAATCTTTGCCACCCGCTGGAGTCGAGGAGGAGGCTCCACCAGGAGAAAGGGTAATGACTCCCCCGGCTCAGGAGGTCGGCGAGGGTCAACCCTCAGACATTCATCTGCCCCAGGAGGGGGAGGAGGTGCCCTCTGATGAGGGTCTTTTGAATCGACCACCCGGCACCAACACAATTCGCCGAGGTCGCTTGGCCAAGCGTTTGCTCAGCCACTCGACCCTGCCTAATCTCCAAGCCGAGCTTCAACATCAGTCGTTGGAGAAATCCCTTGACACTTTCTTTACTGCCATCCTCCAGGTTATTATATCGGGTCCTTAGTTCCCTTTCTCTTCAAATTAATTACAATTGGTCTCTCACTCTTGGGCGTATATAGGCATCTAATAATGCATTCATTCTTCGGGACACTTGCCTCAGAGGCTCGGGCAATCAGAAGCAGGGTCCATCTGAGTTAGACACTCTTAGGTCTCGGGTGGATGAGCTAACCCAGGAGGTGTCGGAAGCCAAGGCTCGAGAGCTTGCAATGTCTGGTGCATTGAGGGCCACTGAAGAAGAGGGTCGAGATCTTAAAGCCCGAATTGAAGAAGCCAAGAGAAAGGCTCGAGTGACCGATGCCAAACTAGTCAAAGCCATATCGAGGCTGAGGCCAGCTGAGGAGAAGTCGAAGAGTGCTCTTCTTAGAGCTACTCAGGCAGAAGAGAGAGCAGCCGTGGTAGAGGACATAACAGAGTTGCTCGAGTTTGAGGCCCGGGCCATGGTGGAGAGGCTGGCCACTGCCGAGGAGCGGCTAGCTTCATCTGAGGAGAAACTAGCCTCTGCTGAGGAAGAGGTCAGGGAGACCTTAACTAAATTGATTACTGCCGAGATTCAGGCCAAGGAGAGCATCATGGCTGCTCAGGCTGAGGCCATGATTAGGGTTAGTGCTGCCGACCAGCGGGCCCAAAGGGATATGGAGGCTTACAAAGGCTCCACTGAATTTGCGGCTGAGTACAGCGAAGTAGCCATCGATGCTTAAGCCAAGGGATTCGAGAAGTGCAAAGAGAAAATTCTTCAAGTTCATTAGCTAGGCGACCTTGATGACATTCAGCCTGTAGATGAGGATGTGGAGGGCGAGTCGGAGTCCTCCAAGCCTTGATTTGGGCTTTTCCTTTTTGTCTCCCCCTTTTTCTTTTGTGTTTTGTTATGTGGCTGGGGTTGGCCTATTGTATGACAATACATAGCAAAGTCTTCTTAGCAATCTTGTGTGTAGCTTCAATCTTTAAACCAATCCTGTTAGTTTTTTCGACCTTCTAGATGCTTGTACTTGTTCCTCTGAATGCATTTGATAATTAGTGTAACTCGCTCGAGAGTTATACGGGGGACTTCCTGTGCTGACCCAGGAGCTCGACTCTCGGCCGTCTAGAACACAAGACTTGCTCCTTTGCAGGTTCCTAGCATCGGTCTGGGGGCATTTGTGCCCTTCTGGTCCGTTGAGATCCCTATGATAACTATTTAGGATCAGCCTTAGGGCTGGCTAGGGATGAGCACCATCAAGGCCGACTAGGGCTGGCCTTGGGGCCGCCTAGGGGCCGAGCAATGTCAAGGCCAACTAGGGCTGGCCTTGGGGCCGCCTAGGGGCCAAGCAATGTCGAGGCCGCCTAGGACTAGCCCTAGGGCCGCCTAGGGGCTGAGCAATATCGAGGCCTCCTAGGACTGGCCCTGGGGCCGCCTAGGGACCAAGCACTATTGAGGTCTGCCGAGGATGTCAGGCTGAATGTCATCAAGGTCGCCTAGCTGATGAACTTGAAGAATTTTCTCTTTGCACTTCTCGAGTCCCTTGGCATAAGCATCGACGGTTGTTTCGCTGCACTCAGCCGCAAATTCAGCGGAGCCTTTGTAAGCCTCCACAGCCCTTTGGGCCCGCTGGTCGGCAGCACTAACCCTAATCATGGCCTCAGCCTAAGCAGCCATGATGCTCTCCTTGGCTTGAATCTTGGCAGTAATCAATTTAGTTAAGGTCTCCCTGACGTCTTCCTCAGCAGAGGCCAGTTTCTCCTCAGATGAAGCTAGCCGCTCCTCGGCAGTGGCCAGCCTCTCCACCATGGCCCGGGCCTCAAACTCGAGCAACTCTATTATGTCCTCTACCGCGGCTGCTCTCTCTTTTGCCTGAGTAGCTCTAAGAAGAGCACACTTCAACTTCTCCTCGGCTGGCCTCAGCCTCGACATGGCTTTGACTAGTTTGGCATCGGCCACTCGAGCCTTTCTCTTGGCTTCTTCAATTCGGGCTTTAAGATCCCGACCCTCTTCTTCAGCGGCCCTCAATGCACCAGACATTGCAAGCTCTCGAGCCTTGGCTTCCGACACCTCCTGGGTTAGGTCATCCACCCGAGACCTAAGAGTGTCTAACTCAGATGGACCCTGCTTCTGATTGCCTGAGCCTCTGAGGCAAGCGTCCCAAAGAACGAATGCACTATTAGATGCCTATATACGCCCAAGAGTGAGAGACCAATTGTAATTAATTTGAAGAGAAAGGAACTAAGGACCCAATATAATCACCTGGAGGATGGCAGCAAAGAAAGTGTCTAGGGATTTCTCCAACGGCTGACGTTGAAGCTCGGCTTGGAGATTAGGGTCGAGCGGCTAAGCAGACGCTCGGCCAAGCGACCTCGGTGGATTGCGTTGGCACCGGGTGGTTGATTCAAAAGACCCTCATCAGAGGGCACCTCCTCCCCCTCCTAGGGCAGACGAATGTCCGAGGTTTGACCATCGCCGACCTCCTGAGCCCGGGGAGTCATTACCCTTTCTCCTGGCGGAGCCTCCTCCTTGACTCCGACGGGTGGTAAAGATTTCTCCCTTGCTGGCTCCTCTTGAGCCCTCGCCAGGGGGACTCCCATTGGTGGCCCTCCTCAAGCATCAGATGAGGGGACCTCTATCACCAACTCTTCAACGGAGGGGTCCCTCTCTCTTGCCTCCCCTGCCAAGGTAACTTCGGGGGAGGGAGGTGGACGCTCGACCTGTTTTGGCTTTTTAGGCACCGCCATTGTCGAGCCTCCGGCGGCCTTTCTCTTTTTCTTGAGAGCCTTTGGCAAAAAATCTGTGGAGAACCTCATCTCTGCACCATAAAAACAAGGAGTCAAAGAACAAAAATAGGAATAGTAAAACAAACAACGATAAACCATGAACAAACAAAGGCATATGTACAGGTGTATGTATGTAATAAGCGCACGAAGAATAAAAGGAAGGACAAGGAGCTGCGGCCAATGGCCGAAGAAAGGTGATGCTCACCAGATATCAGTGAGGCCGCCACCGGCGCTGCTAAGGCCTCGTGAAGGTTGCCCTCCGCAAACAGCTCTGCACACGGAGGAACGATGGAGGACAGAAGGGCCTTGAAAAGTTCTCGGTCCCTTTCCTCTATGCTGGAGTTTTTATTGGGACTGGTGTCGGGATAACTCCAAGACGTCTTCACTCCCTCACCATGGACATAAAAGAAACATGATTTCCATTCTTTTATCTTCGAGGGCAAGTCCAGTTTGAGTACCCTCTTGGGACGGGAGACAAAACTCCACCAGTCGCTCCTGGAGGAATTCCTAAGTTTGTACAAAGCTCAAAAGAGAGAAACTCGAGCGGGGGCGCCGTGAAAATGGTAAAGCACTATGAATGCGTAGATAACTCGGATGGAATTTGGGGTTAATTAAACAGGAACTAGGTTATATCTATCTAAGAGATTTAAAAAGAAGGAATGGAGAGGGAGGCGGAGCTAACCTTTAAGGAATTCCTTATAAAGGGCAACTCCTCCCCCTTGGCCACAGGTCACCTTATCGCCATACCAAGGGGCGGAGAGACAAACGCTGTCAGGAATGCTATACCAAACCCTGATTATCCTTATGTCCTACTCTTTCAGGATGGAACATATTTCCCCTGGGCCCGTGGAAATGGATCTAGAGGGAGATGCTGAATGGGACAGTGGAGGCGAAACCCTAGGAGTTGGAGAGGCGACCCTAGTAACGGGAGGGGGAACCTCACCCGAGGGAACCCTGCCTGAGGGGACCTCGTTGGGGGATGGGTTAACAGCCTCTGAATGACCAGGAATTGAGATCCTGTTGGGAGCACGATGATGAGCCTCGAGAATCTCTTCCCTAGATGGTTCGACTAAAGGCCCCTTGACCTTCCTATCGGTTTGGGGATCCATCAAAAAGAAAGAAGTACACAAGGAAAACTGAGAGACTAACCTCAAAATGGAAGAACAGAAGCAAAGGCAAGCTCGGTGTTTGGAGGAGAGGTGAGGAGCAAGAAGAATGTAGAAGTGATGGAAGACAAAAGGGATGGGCGGGATAATGTCAACTCTCTAGATTTTAGAGATCCCGCCCATCATGAAGAGCGAAGCGGCGAGCGCCGAATCGTGGCCCAAGTGTCATTAACCCATAAGCGGAGCACATTTGCCCCAGCAAAAAGAGCCACCAGGGTAATTTAAGTACGTAACCTCTTTCCCCATCAATCAAGAGGCGTTTCTTTTAAATAATAAAAGGACTCTTAATATCCTTAGAAGCGCACGCCCATCATTAACAAAGTGTGGCGTATCAAGCCTAATTATACGAGATTTTTTTTGTGCTCCTTTCTCTTGGCAAGTGATGCGCACGTGGGGACCAAGACTCAGGAGTGGGGGGGCATATGACGTGGCCAGTAAAGGCCATGTGGTAAAACAGTGCTCGATCCAATATGACTCGTAGAAGCCACATAATGAAATGATGGGCAGCGCTCGGCCCCTAGGCAGCCCCGTCGGTGCTCGGCCCCAGGGCCAGTCCTAGGCGGCCTCGACATTGCTCGGCCCCTAGGCGGCCCCAGAGCTAGCCCTAGGTGGCCCCGACGTTTGTCGGCCCCTAGGCGGCCCCAGGGCCAGTCCTAGGCGGCCTTGACATTGCTCGGCCCCTAGGCGTCCCCAACGTTGCTCGGCCTCTAGGCGGCCCCAGGGCCAGTCCTAGGCAGCCTCGACATTGCTCGGCCCCTAGGCGGCTCCAACGTTGCTCGGCCCCTAGGCAGCTCCAGGGCCAGCCCTAGGTGGCCTCGACATTGCTCGGCCCCTAGGCGGCTCCAGGGCCAACCCTAGGCCCCAGAGCCAGCCCTAGGTAACCCCGACATCGCTCGGTCCCTAGGTGGCCCCAGGGCCAGCCCTAGGCAGCCCTGACATTGCTCGGCCCCTAGGCGGCCCTAAAGATAGTCTTAGGCGGCCTCGACATTGCTCGGCCCCTAGGCGGCCCCAAAGCCAGCCCTAGGCAGTCCCGACGTTGCTCGGCCCCTAGGTGGCCCCAGAGCCAGTCCTTGGAGGCCCTGACATTGCTCGGCCCCTAGGCGGCCCCAGAGAAAGCCATAGGCGGCTCCGACATTGCTCGGCCCCTAGGCGTCCCGAGGGCCAGTCCTAGGTGGCCTCGACATTGCTCGGCCCCTAGGCAGCCCTACAGCCAGCCCTATGCGGCCCCGACATTGCTCAGCCCCTAGGTGGCCCCAGGACTAGCCCTAGGCAGCCTCGACATTGCTCGGCTCCTAGGCGGCCCCAGAGGCACCCCTAGGTGGCCCCGATGTTTCTCGGTCCCTAGGCGGCCCTGGGGCCAGTCCTAGATGGCCTTGACGTTGCTCGGCCCTTGGGCGGCCTAGGGCCAACCCTAGGCGGCTCCGATGTTGCTCGGTCCCTAGGTGGCCCTAGGGCCAGTCCTAGGCGGCCCCGATGTTGCTCGGCCCCTAGGCGGCCCTGACGATGCTTGGCCCCAGGGCCAGTCCTAGGCGGCCCCGACATTGCTCGGCCCCTAGGCGGCCCTAGGGCCAGCCCTAGGTGGCCCCGACGTTGCTCGGCACCGATGTTGCTCAGCCCCTAGGCGGCCCCCAGGGCCAGTCCTAGGCGGCCCTGTCGGTGCTCAGTCCTTGGGCGGCCGATTTGACAGGAAAAGAGACATCAATTCTAGCATCCTCCTTAGAGGATCGCAGCCTAAAAAGTCATTAGTAAAATTTAATGACTATGACTAAATAAGCATCAAAAGGCGATTATCTGCCATAAAGTATCAATCACTTCGAGTCAGAAAGGCCACTAGTGCCCAAAAGTCATTAGCAGAATTTAATGACTCGCACTAAATAAGCATCAAAAAGGTGATTATCTGCCATAAAGTATCAATCACTTCGAGTCAGAAAGGCCACTAATGCCCAAAAGTTATTAGCAGAATTTAATGACTCTGGCTAAATAAGCATCAAAAGGCGACTATCTGCCATAAAGTATCAATCACCTCGATCCAGAAAAGCCATTAAGGCCCAAAAAGTCATCAGTAGAATTTAATAGCTCTGGCTAAATAAGCATTAAAAGTTGATTATTCTTGGAAAAACATTGATGATGTCGGAATAATGGAGGCAAATCCAATCCGACCGGCTCGGACACTCTATCTGTAAGAGTGTTGACATGTCATGATATTTGGACCTAAGCAAAGGAAAAGTCCGATAAAAAGGGAAAGAGGGCGAACCAAAGGGGGATTTTTAAGTTATCTGATATAGTTGGCTTGGTTGATAAAAATGCTTTCACTAGTTTGCTTTGTTTAGAGTCTAAGAAAAAAGTTTGATTTTCTCGTCATGCTCATTTCAAACTCCTCCTGCATTATCTTAACAAATTTTTGACATAAGAATTCGTTCATAGAACCAAATCTTATATCATTACTATAAATTTTCACTAAAATAATATCTTTTTCTAAGGCTTTGGTAATTAAGATTGTGTCAGCCTTTTATAATCCTCAAAGCATACATGCCATCATCTCATGGGGTAAGGTGGGGGTGCAAGAAGCTCAAGCCTAATTAAGCATCTTGAGAAGTAATTAAAACTCAAAAGTATTGAATGTAGAATAATCATTAATAGACGCTATGCCCCCATCACATTGCTATGACCTTATGTGTGGCACCTAAAGGGCCCATGTGCCGATTCCACTGAATATAGGAACTTGGAGAAAGGGTAACTTGACACCCCCATGCTCTCATGCTCTCAAGCATCAACCTTGACAAATTAGTACTAGGTCTAGGATGTTTTAAGTTGAGCTAACCCGCTCAAGGAGCTCTCAACCTCAGAGTCTACATCTCACAATGGGTTAGAGCCAACCAACAAGGTAAGCCCATTACAAACTTCTTCAAGAAAAAGTCTTGCTGCACCAAAGGGCGATGCAGTAAGCACGCACTGAGCGTGTGGATTAGGCTTCGGCATGCGTGATGGCATGGGTACATGATCAATCTACGTATCCGATGCGCACTTGCTGCATTAGAGGGTGATGCAGCAAGTCTTTTCCCTTCTTCAAATGTTTCTTATCTCTTAGAGAATTAAGAGCCCATAAGCCCATCACATGAAAAGAGTCCACATGTTGACTTTAGATATCAAGTTTATTCCTTTGCCCAAGCTGGTCCCATCAACTTCGGGAATGGGGAGAATATGATGAGGCATAATTCGCCAACCTTCAACCAATCACCAATTAGCTTCTAATAAATCTTCAGTAAAGTATTGCAAGAATGCCCACTCAGTAATGATAACTAACCACTCAAAATAGAAACCCATACCTATTAGGTTGGCAAGTGGTATGCGACCAATTAGTAAGGACGCATTTACTTAACCATTGGTTATCAGAGCCAATAGCTCTTTGTAAAGAAAGTAACCCATAATAATGAGAATATGACACTAGAGGTGGACCCATCATGACTAAAATATGGGATACATTATTTACACTAGCTGTCGGATCTTGTTACTAGATATGCAAGCCAAGTAAAGATGAATGAGCCTAAAATTAGCTTCTCTCCTATCATTCCTAACCATCTAATCTTACTGTACCAAATTAATAATCTTAAGAAGGTCAGGGATCCTTTCATAGGGGGCTTCTCTTTCCTCTCTTTTTCAGTTCTTTGCCCTCACTCTCTATTCTCTCCATCATCGAGAGTATAATTATGAGGTTCATTCTTGACCATCTTCTTTCTCTCACTGATTTGAGTTAGAAGACCTCTATTGGGACATCCATTGATATCCTTTTTACTCTTTCTTTGTCCTTTAAAGGTACTTCATCAAGGGATACTCAAAGGCTTTTCTCACTTTGTTGCACTATATATTTCTTCCATTTCTAACTCATCCCCCATATCATCAATTTCCACATCATTTCTCTGCTGGCCCATAGGGTCCGCTATAACTGAATTCTTGCTATTATCATCGATAATATGATATCGTAGTATTTAGTATACTATACCTTAGTAACTAAAGATCTTCATATATGCATAATTAACCTATTTGATGCATCATAAAAAACTAAGATTGTTGTCCATATTATATCAAAACTACTGATATGTTTTATAATCATCATAACAATTTATTATTATTATAATATTTTATTTATTATTATAATAATATTTAGATTAAGTTGTAAATTATTTTTATAGCATAAATTATTATATTATATTATAATTAAATTATTATAAAGCCAAAATAATATATAATGTCATAATATATTAATTGTATATTATATAATATAATATAATATATAATATAATGGTATTGTATTATATTAATAGTAAATAATATTAGGTAATTTTAGTTGAAGTATTTTGGTTTTAGCTTGAGACTTGGAGGCCATGACATGGAGGATCATTCTGTGTCAAACACTCCTTGAAAGAGTGAAAGAGCTGTTTAGAACTTTTATTATGGCGTATTCTTGACGTTGGACCGGCCGACTAAATTAATTTAATCTATAAATAAAATTAAAAAAAATACTAAATTCGTCGTTCTCTAACTGGCTAATAGGGGCAAAATATTGCTCGAAGTACGTGCATTCCTACTCATTCTCTGCGGACTGCGGTGGCGTTTGATGGTAGGGACCACTAGATAAACTGTGTTTGGTACATGGCAATCTATCTTATAATGATAATTTGAGATTACCTCAAGAAAGAGGTTATTCATATTATCAGATATATAATAATCTGATAAATTAATTTTGATAAAATTATTTTTTTATCACTCTCTATTCGTATCCTCCTCTACCATTTCGCTAGAACTTTCATGTCGAAGGCTCTGAGCATCCTTTACCGATTGGTTTGAATATTATTATAAATATAATTTTTAAATATTATTTATAAATATAATTTTTAAATTAAATATAAAATATATATAATTTTTTAATAAATTTAATTTAGATGTATTTTTAAAATTTAATGTTATATGATTGATAATCTATTTGTTATACCAAATAATACAGTAATCGATATACAATTATCAATATTATTGTTGCATTATATGTGTATATCAAATACAGTAACCGATATTACTGTTACGGTTAATCTATCAAGTGATAATTTATCTTATAAATAATTATATTATCATTTAGAATTACTAACGATGCATCAAACATAATCTGCAATCTTTTTGATTTATCGCATCCGAGTCAAAATCAAAATTAGGCAATAATTGATTTTATTATATAAGAAAATACAAAACACGTAGCCTTTCCCATGAAGGGTATCGTTTGCATGAACGGACGGCAGCCTCAAAAGAAACCACACGCAACAGGCTCTAAGCAACAGGCTCTAACCGCTATAACCATTCGATCTTAGACTCTAACCGCTCTAACCATTCGATCCGTACCTAGTCAGCGAGCATGTCGAGTACGATGCGTCCAAATAAATAATACCACATCCTAGTTACATGAAAGCGATAAATTCTAAAGAGTCATGTATTAAGGTAAAATAATAATACCAATCTAACTACGTGTTCTGACATGATCGGTCATCGAGATCCAATTTAATGTTGGCATGTGAGTCGTCTTTCCTGCGTAATTGGGTGACGAAAACGAAGAAAACAAAGGGGAGCCCATTCAAAAGTTCATATATATATATATATATATATATATAACGCGGAGTGCTCTTCTGGTGAAGGTAAATTATAGCACAACTAATTATAATTTTCAAAAAAAAAATGTAAAGAATGATTAGAATCTGAAGGATACGAAGGATATGCTGTTTCTGATAGTCCAGACTTGAACGAGGGAGTCTTGGACGGCATAACCTACGCCGTCAAAGGGTTTTATTATTTCAACACCATTTTTTTCTTCTGTTACCGCAACTCAATTTAAATTTTAATAGATTCATATCTTAAAAGATTTGATAAAATTTTATGCAAGCTGCTAGCTATCTAACGTGATCTCTTTTTTTTTATCTAAACTTAAAATTAATTATAAAAATATATCTACTAATTTAATTAATTTATTATAAAATTAAAATTATTTAACTATAAAAATTTAAATAAAAATTATGGATAATATACAAGCTTAATTTATAAATATTTATATAATAATTAATTTTTATATTATCTGTAATGTTTTATATTTATTCATTAATTTATTATTATATTTAACTTATATAAATTTAAAAATTTAGTTTTTTAGTAGATCAAATTAAAACTAACTTTCGGTGACAGAAACTCTCAAAAAGAATCAATCTCTCGCGCTTGCCAGCGAAACCCTCGCTGCCTGTGAAAAGGCCAGGAAGGCTGTTCGCGTTATCTTCCAGTAGTATACATATATATATATAGTTGGTGCGCGCCTTGTAACCATGCATTCCCTTTCTCTTTAATTTCTTTTAGGAGAGATTTTGCTCTCTCTCTCTCTCTCGTAACCAGAGATGGCGGAGGTAGGGTGCGAGGCTATCGTAGATGTCGATGAGGATATCATGGTTGCCGATAAAGAAGATGGAAGACAAGAAGGAACGCTAAACTTCGCTCACAACTACAGGATTCCAACCCGCAAACCCATGGTTTCTTTTAAATTTTAACCTTTGCTTACCAGATATGCTCTCTCTCTCTCTCTCTCTCTTCTTATCGTTAAGTGTAACACGTTGGAAAACTTCATAGAATTTGACGTGGCTGCAAACGATACTGCTAAGCTATCAATCGCTTGGGGTGGTGTACGGTGACATCGGAACTTCTCCTCTCTACGTTTTCTCTTCTATTGCTTTGCCGAATCCAAGCGAGGAAGATATACTTGGTATATTTAGTCTGATATTCTGGACTTTGACGCTGATGGGTTTGATCAAGTATGTGATGATAGTCTTGCATGCCGATGACCACGGAGAAGGTAAACGATGCCCCTAAATTAATCAACATTATATATATATATATACACACATTTTTTGCATGCTATTGAAAAGTGTTTTTTTTTTTTTTTTGTATTAGTTTCATATCTGATAGAAGATTATGATCATTTGCGTCTCCTAATTGCTATCTTTACACTGAAAAGATTGAAAAAAAGATTAAAAAAAACCAAAGGATTGTGACACTATTTTACATATTGATTTCATCTCTTTTCAGAAATTACTATTAAAGCTAAAATTTGTAGTGAAATAATTGAGCGTCAGAAATTACATTCAGATTCGACATTTACGAACTGGGGATATGTTCCTGTTGATCATATGCCCACACAAGATTTTTATGGAAGAAAAATTGTAGCTCGTCGAGATGCAGATATCTATTCCATGGATATACTTGGGTTGCACGGCATATATATATATATATATATATATATATATATATATTATTATTTCTGGAAAACTTACAGATGGACCCTGATCTCGTTATCAAACATGCTATGAAAGTCTTGCATGCTAAAGAATAGAGAGAAGGTGAATGGATACCATGAGTCAAAGAATATCTCGTGCCCTTTTTTTATTTTATATTGCATTCTTAATTTTACGCTAAAAACGGGTGTAAATAAAGGGATCTGCTTTTCACCTCCATGATGCCTAATTTGCTCTAATGTTCTCTACATTTAGAACTTCTCTTAATTGTTTAAAATCATTTGGCCATGAATTTTATTTATTCATGCATAATATTAGCCTTCAGATATATCCTTTTTGTACTTTTTTTTAATCAAGGGAAAAAATTTTCTTTTCTGCTTTCAATGTGAACCATCTCTATTGTGACAGAAATAATCTCCTCAGACTCGAGATGTTAGCTAAATAGAATCTTTAATAAATAATTTATTATATAAAATTACATATAAAATACTTACCTGATGCGAAATTCATCATAATAGTATTTACCTGATGCGAAGAGTTTATCATGATAATATGTAGACTTGAGACTTGAATCTGGTTAGATTTTGATAACCTCTTTAGACTTTGACAGCCTCATCTATAAAATAACTAGTTTCTCTTTCTTAACCTCATTCCTTTCATAGATTCTTGTAACTTCATCAAGCAGAGTAAGGACTAATTATTTATATATATAACATTCAATTAGTATTTCTATCAAACACCAAATAATGACTTTAATTTCTTTTAATACCACATCTTAATGTTAATGGCTTAAACTTTCAGACCATTAACATCCGATTTGGTAGCCCTTCATCTTCTGCAGATGGCCTTTCACCTTTCGCATACTAGGCTAGATCGAGAAAAGAGCGATTTTTTGCCTTTTTAACAATCTTAAATTAAAGGGCTAATCTAACATTCTCCCACTTGGGTTGAAAGTTTATGACATTAATATTTAATAGTATAAACATTAGGTGCATAAAATTAAATTTCATAATGTTATTCTTTCAGCATGATTGACTTTAACATAATAAATTACATAATAAGAGTTATGACGGTCATACACATCCAATTTGCATACTCCCTTCCATATACTACTGTATTAACAACTTATCGTCACGTAATTTATATATAAATAACTTAATGTCCACTTAATTGTCTGAAAGACAAAGTAAATTTCTTGTTCAAAACAGTAACTGTATACAAGCATAAGAAACAAGAAATAATAAATAAAATCAGAAACATATCATATTCAATCTTCAATACATAACATCATCATAATCAATCTTTAATACATAACATCATCATAATCAATCTTCAATACAACCAAGACCTATTCTATGCACATGTTCTTTAAATGTTTTTCATTGTAAACCTTTAGTCAAAGGATTTGTTGTCATAAGATCCGTTCTAATATGTTCAATGCACACTCTTTATTTCTGGACATCCTTCTTGACAGTAAAGTACTTTAATTCCGTATGTTTAGCACATCTGAAATATTTGTCATTCATGAAGAAGAAAACTGCTGCAGAATTATCACAATAAATTTGCAGCGGCTTGGTAATGGTGATCTTCTAAATGTGAGCATATAATCCTTAGTTCCTTGAAGATATCTCATCACTTTCTTTCCAATGATCAATATCAGGGTTACTCTGATAGCGGCCCAACATCCCAACCGCGAAGCTGATATCTGGTCTTGTGCAAGTTTGCAAATACATCAAGCTACCCACTATACAACAGAAGCATATGGAATAGATTCCATTTGCTTACATTCCACATCATTCTTTGGACATTGCATAAGACTAAATTTATCCCCTTTATGTATTGAGACAATTCCTGCTGAACAGTTGTTCATATTAAATTTCTCAAGAATTTTCTCGATATAAGTTTTCTGAGACAACCCTAACAATCCATGTGATCTCTTTCTGAATATGAAAATTCCTATCACATAAGATGCCTCTCCCATATCTTTCATCTCAAAATTCTTAAAGAGAAAATTTTTAGTCTCATATAAGATACCTAAATCATTAGCAGCAAGCAAAATATCATCAACATATAGAACTAAAAATATAAACTTACTTTCATAAATCTTTCGGTAAATGCATCGATCAACGATATTTTTATGAAAACCAAAAGATGTAATAGTATCATTGAACTTAATATACCATTGTATGGAAGCTTGTTTAAGTCCATATATTGATTTCTTAAGTTTACACACCATATGATCCTTTTCTTTCATAGAAAAACCTTCAGGTTGATCCATATAAATTTCTTTCTCTATATTCCTATTAAGAAAGGCTATTTTCACATCCATTTGATGTAACTCTAAATCATATTGAACTACCAAAGCCATAATGATTCTTAATGAATCTTTCTTTGAAACTGATGAAAATGTCCCTTTATAATCAATGTCATCCTTCTGAGTATAACCCTTGGTAATAAGTCTAGCTTTAAAATGTTTGATATTGCCATTTAAGTCACGTTTGGTTTTGAAAACCCATTTACATCCAACTTATTTAGAGCCTTCTGGCAATTCGACAAGATCCCAGACATTGTTTCCAGCCATTGATTTTAATTCATCTTTCATAGCATTAATCCATTTATCAGACTTATCACTGTTAATGGCTTGTGAAAATGAAACAGGATCTTCATAAATGCCACAATCAAAATCTGACTCTTGCAAATAAATCAAATAATCATCTGAAATAGCTGATTTTTATATCCTTACATGTTTACTTAAAGCTATTACACATGGTTCAATTTTGTCAGCTATTGGTAGGTTAGGCTCTTCATGGGGTACTTCTTCATTCAAACATTGTTCATTGTTGTTTTGTTTTTATAATTCTGAAATAATGTATGGAATGATTTTAGATTCAGAAACATTTATGGGTAATGAAACATTAACCCTTACTTCATTGATATCCATAATCAATCTGTTTGCTAGCACTCCCACTAACTTCACCATTCTCAATAAATTTGGCATTGTCTATCTCAATAATTCTAGAAATATGGTTTGACAATAAAACCTATACCCTTTGGATTTCTTTGGGTAACCTATAAAGTAACCACTAACAGTTCGAGAATCCAATTTCTTTTCATGTGGATTATACACTCGTGCTTCTACTGGACAACCTCAAACATGCAGGTGTCTTAAACTAGGTTTCCTTCTAGTCCATAACTCAAAAGAAGATTTAGAAACTGCCTTACTAGGAATCCTATTCAGTAAATATACTGCAGTTCTTAGAGCATACGTCCACAAAGATTTTGATAATGAGGAATTACTTATCATACTCCTAACCATATCCATTAATGTTCTATTTCGCCTTTCTGCCACACCATTTTGTTGAGGTGTGCCTAGCATAGTATACTGTGCACATATACCATGTCTTTCAAGAAATTTTGCAAATTGACCTGAATTTTATCCTGATTCATTGTACTTTTTATAATACTCACACCTCTATCAGATCTTACTATTTTTACTTTTCTGTTTAGTTGTCTTTCAACCTCTTTAGTAAATACCTCAAGAGCATTTACATATTGAGATTTCTCTTTAAGCAAATAGACATATCCATAACGAGAAAAATCATTTATAAAGGTGATAAAGAACTTTTCTTCACCAAAGGATGGAGTATCAAAAGGTCCACATACATCAGTGTGTATAATTTCAAGAAGCTGAGTACTTCTTGTAGCTCCTTTTTTATTATGCTTGATTTGCTTTTCCTCAATGCAATCCACACATAAATTAATATCAGTAAAATCTAGATTTGGTAAAATCTCATTCTTTACTAATTTTTGTAGTTATTCTTTGGATATATGACCCAAACATTTATGCCACAAGAAAGCAGAGTTGTCATTTGCCATACTACACTTAATTCTAATATTTTGATAGACACACATTAGGGATGTAGAAAATTTATCATTAAGTTTCAATTTATATAATTCATCCATAAGAATTCCAGAACCAATAAAGAAACCATCTTTATTAAATAAACTGAAACATCCTTTTCCAATCTTAAAACTAAACTCATTAACATCAAGTTTCGAAACAGAAACTAAATTTCTAGAAAGTGAAGGAACATAGATAGTTTGTAGTAGATTCAGGTGATGTCTAGTATCTAAAGTAAGACAATAAGTCCCTATGCCTTCAATTGGGGCCTTCTCTCGGTTTTCCATGAACAAAAAGTTCTCATTTGGATTTATTCTCTTGATTGTAAGGAATCCCTGCATTACATTAGAAGCATAAGTAGTGGCACCAGAATCCAACCACCAAGTGTTAGAAGGAACTTCAGATAAATTTGATTCATAAATTGGAGAAGCATAATGAAAGATACCTTTCTTTTCAAATCTTTCTTACAAAAGTGACATTTATCTTTCTTTCTTTCCTTCTTATCATTATCAGCAACCTGTGATACTTTAGTGGGTACTTTCTTCTTAAATTTCTTAGATTTTGGTTTGATAACTTTATCAGCTCCCTGACCCACTAGGTTTATTGAATGATCCCCTTGTGCTTTCAATCTCTTTTCCTCTTGAGTAAGTTTACTGACCAATTCATTAACATCCCATTTATCTTTAATAGTGTTATAGTTAATTTGAAAAGGCCTATACTCTTGAGGTAATTAGTTTATAATGAATTGTTCTAAAAAGGAATCATCTATAACCATTCCTAGGGTCTTAAGTCTTGCTGCAATATTAGTCATATCTAGGACATGTTGCTGCATACTTCGCGACCCATCATATTTTATGGTCATGAGTTCAGCCATCAGTGTCCCTGCAAGTGACTTATCAGCGAAACGAAAGCGCTCTTTCACAAGCTTAAGATATTCTTTAGCTGCTACACTTTTGAAAGAGTAGACTTAATGTTGTTGGCAATTGTCATTCGCATGAAACTTAGACATAATCTATTAAATCTGTCACATGCTTTATGTTTTAACTTCTCTGCCTCACTGCTCATATCCATAATGTCAGTAGGCTTTTCTTCTAATAATGCCAAGTCAAGATCCAAGACACCTAAATGGAAATTGACTTGCTCACGCCATTCAGAGAAGTTTAAGCCATTACAGATAGTAACAGCAGAAGCATGTGAATGTAGAGAAATGGCTGCAAAAATATAAATGCTCAAATTCAGATAATTAAACATAAAATATATTGTAGATTTTCTTTGGGTAAATAAAATAATATACATCATAATTAGAATGCAATTTAAACTTTTAAAGAAATTAATAAATCTTATCAAATATATATGTAGTATCTTTGGATATCCATATAAATTTGATAAGAGAATATTAGATTTTCTTCCTTAGTTTATTAGTTATAGAATATTAATTCACCTTTGGCCGAATTCTTAATTTCTAACAACCAACAAATCATTAACAGCATTCTATAAAATTTCATAAATTATATGACTGAATATAAATTAGTTTGGCCACTTTGGTGACTAACTAACTAATTTAATCTTGATGTCATATTATTAAAATTTCATAAATTATATGACTAAATATAAATTAGTTTGGCCACTTTGGTGACTAACTAACTAATTTAATCTTAATGTCATATAACTATACAATAATACTAATATTAAAAAATCTCATAAATTATATGACTGAATATAAATTAGTTTGACCACTTTGGTGACTAACTAACTAATTTATCTTAATGTCATATAACTAAACAATAATACTAATATTAAAAATCTCATAAATTATATGACTGAATATAAATTAGTTTGGCCACTTTGGCGACTAACTAACTAATTTAATCATAATATCATATAACTAAACAATAATACTAGTATTATTAAAAATCCAACATTCAATTTTGATAATGACAAATATAGTTAACATTGCTGCATGCACTAGCCGACATCAACCATCATAGATTATCCATCCGCTTCAATCTATAAATATTAGTTTTTCCATACATACTAGTATAATACAATGATCTAATCGATGCATGCTATTAATTCGTAACATGATCAGTTTTTCCTGGCGATGAACCTTTTTATGGAATAGATTAATGGCCAATAATACAATTAATCATAACTTAAAAGATTAAATATTCATCGTCAATTCATTTTGATGAAAAATTAATCAATCATAATATACGAACAAATTATTTATTTTAGAACCTTGGCTCTGATACTACTTGTTAGCTAAATAGGATCTTCAATAAATAATTTGTTGCATAAAATTACATATAAAATACTTACCAGATGCGGAATTCATCATAATAGTATTTACCTGATGCGGAGTTCATCATGATAATATGTAGACTTGAACTTGAATCTGATTAGATTTTAATAACCTCTTCAGATTTTGACAGCCTCTTCTACAAAATAACTAGTTTCTCCCTTAACATCATTCCTTTCATAGCAGATAACGATGGATTCTTGCTAACTTTATCAGACAGAGAGAGGACTAATTATTTATATTTATAACATTCAATTGGTATTTTCATCAAACACAAATTAATGACTTTAATTTCTTTTAATACCACGGCTTAATGTTAATGGCTTAAACTTTTGAACCATTAACATCCGATTTGGTAGCCCTTCATCTTTTGCCCATGCAGAAGAAATAATGGATGGCCCTTCACCTTTCGCACACTAAGCTAGATCTAGCTCTTTACCTTTCGCATAGTAGGCTAGATTAAGAAAAGAACAACTCTTCGCCTTTGTAACAATTTTACATTAAAGGGCTAATCTAACATGCGAAGCCTTAGAATGTTGTATGAAAATTTATATATATGATATTATGTAGATCCAGATCAATTGTATTTATAATTTATATGCGAACTTGGTCGGCCTCGTCCTTACTTTGTTCACTGGACATAGGTGGCACTTTTGCTTTATATTCCTTGTTGCGTCAACATATACATTTCCAGGACAAGATGATCATGCCAAGTACAAAGTTGGATTCGGATATTAACTTGAGATATTATAGTAAAGGCAGTGGATTGCAGTGTAAGGCACTGAAATTCTTGGAGGAGAACTCTAAAGCACAGATTCTGATTACCATCATAGTATTGCTGGGAACTTGCATGGTAATTGGTGATGGAGCTCTCACTCCAGCGATATCAGGTACTAATCATATTTTATTTCATTTTTACTCTGCATTGGTATCCTTGTGTGCAAATAAGTACAGCAATAGCTCAAACTAATTTAGTTAACATCTTAAACTGAATATTGCTTTAAACTTGAATTCAAAACCAGCCAGACTTAATAATATATTGGTCGTTGATGCCACTTGGCCTTCACTTTCCATCAGATATATATATATATATATATATATAAAGTAAATCTTTTCATAATAGAGAAAAGAAGATAGACAAGAACAATGCTAATTCCACCACAACATACATATATACGTTAAAATAAAAAAGAAAGCAAGCAAGCATGTTACCTTTCTGATGTGCTCAGAGAAAGATGGTTAAAAGGAAAAGAGGGGGAGAGGAAATGCATTGAATCAAGCATAAATATATTGTTAGAAAGAGTTCGGCTGCAAAGCCTCTCTTGGTGGTCTGTCTACATGCGTATATTTAATTTTTCCTAATTGAATCGTGGCAGATCCACCAAGTTTCATTTCATGAAACTTAAAATGAAATCAGAGACAGCCGGCTGTTGGCATTTGCATTTACCTATTTAACTACGTTGTAGATACAAGTATATCTAAGCAGCACAACGAAGTTAATCTCACACCCCAAACCCGCCATCCAGGACTTGGCTCATGACATGGTGACATAGCCACATGCTTCCCTGAGACAAACCCTTAGAAAGTATGCAAAGCTGTGTCACAAGCCAAACCCTAGGTGGCGGGTTTTTGGGTGTGACAGTTACAAGGTAAATTGCTAAAGAGATTGGCAATTAAGAGACCAAGGTGCTTGGTCTAAGGAAATAAAATTGCAACAATATACATTTTCCATTACTGAGTTATCAAACATTGGAAAAATATGACACATCTATAACTAAATCAGACATTCTCAGTTTTCTAAAGGAATATAAAAATAATGAAAAATAATGATCAAAAGTTTAACCACTAGTCTAAAATAGTTAAGGACCTATATCAATTAAATAAACTACTCATGTAGATTTTGGGATTAAATCTTCTGGTTTACTATGTCACAGAGGATTTTGATACACTTATACAAAGCACAATTTAAATAAACAAATATAGATAGTGGTGTATGAAACGTACTAGATTATTATGTTGCTGAGAAAAATTATACAAAATGAATTTGACAGCTATATGATTTAATGCCATCTATTTTCTATTTGATGAAAAGAAACATGGTAAGAGTCTGGTTATAAATGGCATGCCAAAAGAGAGAATTTAATTAAATTTTCCTGTTCACATTATTACAGAGAATTTTGGCGCGTGCACATCAAGCACCGTTTAAATAAACTGATATAGTTAGTTGTGCATGAATTGAAACATATATACTAGATTCCTATGCTGAGAAAAATTTTGAACAATGAATTTGACAGCAATACATTCAATATCCCTTAGTATCTCCTCTCTTTTCTATCTATTTATTGAAAAGAAAGAAAAGTTTGGTTATAAATGGCACAGAAAAAAGTGGCAATTAATTATTGTCTTGAATATTTTATGACTACCTAACGCGAAGAAAATCAACGACTTTTTTCTCCTAACTTTGTGTCTTCATTATTTTGCATAATATTTTTAATTTAAATCATTCAGTTAAGAATGTGTACAAATTCTTGAAGAATAGCACGAGAACTTGCTATTATAGCATTCATCCATTTCTTGGTCATAATATCTTAACCTTTTCATCTCCTTGTACAGTTCTTTCTGCTGTCCAAGGAATCCAATCAAGATCCTCAAAGTTTACACAAAGCAAGATTTCATCTCTCTCTCTCTCTATGAGTCTGTTTTTATTTTTATTTATTTCATTTTTATTTATTGTTTTTATTTGTTGCAGAGCATGTTGTCATTGTCTCGGTGGTAATCCTACTCATTCTTTTCCTCTTTCAAAGATTTGGAACGAGCAAAATTAGCAAATCTTTCTCCCCCATTATGCTTCTGTGGTTTTTATTCACTGCAATCATTGGAGTGTATAACATCATCAAATTTTACCCTCCAGTCCTCAAGGCAGTCTTACCCCAATACATATACTATTACTTTGCAAGAAACCATAAAAAGGGGTGGGAGCTTCTGGGTGCGATCGCACTCTGCATTACAGGTCAGTATTGATGCAGTTTTGTGACCTAATTAAAAGAAATGTTCGGCACTGGGAATGTTTTATGTAATTCTGAATTGATAAACAGGTGCTGAAGCTTTGTTTGCTGACTTGGGTCATTTCAACAAGCGTTCAATTCAGGTGAACTGTTAGTTATGATCATCTCATAGACTTGCATAGGGACTACTATATCTTCTGACCAGCTAAACTTGATAATTTGTCTACAGCTGGCTTTCTCAATCTTCATTTATCCTGCACTGATCCTTGCCTATGCTGGTGAAGCCGCATTTTTGATCAAGAACCCTGATAAGATTAGCACCGCATTCTATAGCTCTGTGCCTGGACCCGTATTCTGGCCAATGTTTGTGGTGGCTACCCTTGCTGCCATCGTTGCGAGTCAGGCACTGATATCAGCAAGTTTCTCCATCATCAGGCAATCTATTGCGCTTGGTTGCTTCCCTCGAGTGACCATGATACACACCTCAGACAAGCATGAAGGCCAAGTGTACTCCCCTGAAGTGAACTACTTTCTGATGGTTGCGTGCATCTTGATAACTGTAGGATTCAAGGGTGGTCCAGAGATAGGAAATGCATTTGGTAAGTAGACCTTATCTAGCATCTTAATGTTCCATATTGATCGTTTGGCATTTGGCATTTGCACACCCATGGGAAGGGAAGGGAAGGGGAAAAAAAAAAACTAAGGATACTTTGTCATTTATTTCCCTCTAATTAGCATATGATTCTTGCTTTATGCAGGGGTTGCAGTGATATGGGTGATGCTCATCACAACATTTCTCATGGCTGTGGTGATGTTGGTTATTTGGAACACCAACATTTTTTTTGTATTATTATTTCTCGTGGTCTTCATCAGCATTGAAGGTGTTTATATGACCTCCTTGCTCAACAAGGTTCCACAAGGTGGGTGGGTTCCTTTTGCAATTACAGCCTTCTTCTTAGTGATCACGCTATCCTGGACATATGGGAGGAGCAAGAAGAGCAAGTATGAGGCAGTAAACAAGATGGATAGGTTTGAATTTGATCAAATGGTAGAACGCAGCGCTCGGTCCCAGGGATATGCTTCTTTTGCACTGATCTGATCAATGGAATTCCTCCAATTGTGCGGCATTATGTGCAACATATAGGTAGTCTTCGAGAAGTTATGGTGTTTGTCACTGTGAGAACACTGCCAGTGAGATCAGTCCTCCCTGAGGAACGTTTTCTTGTAGCCAAATTGGGCCCAAAAGGTGTTTACAGGTGCTTAGTCCAGTATGGCTATATGGACAAGCACAGCATGGAGGGAGAAGAATACATTGCATCGGTTGTTTTAGCCTTGAAAGAAATTGCTGAGAATGTTCAAGAGACTGAGATATTAGATTCTGCAATGAACAGTGGAGCAATTTTTGTGTTAGGAAGGATCATACTCAAGGTGAGTGAAAGGAATGGGTGGTGGAAACATTTCCTCATTGATTACTTATACAGG
>UESW01002755.1:0-104700 GCA_900491605.1 Calamus simplicifolius | reverse complement strand
TCTAGATAGATTTCCTTATTGAAATATCAAGATTTTTTAAGAAAATGATGAAATCTAGATAGATGTCCTTAAGAGTTTCAGAAAACTATTCCAAAGGATCACAAACTCCTAATTCTCCTCTAAGATAACAAAATCTCTCTTCACTTAAGGGTTTTGTTAATATATCTGCAAGTTGTTCTTTAGTATTCACATAATCAAGACAAATTTCATTATTGGCTACATGTTCTCTTATAAAGTGATATCTTATTTCAATATGCTTTGTTCTTGAATGTTGAATTGGATTTTTAGTTAGATTTATTGCACTTGTGTTATCACATCTTATAGGTGTCTTATCAAGTGTGATACCATAGTCTTCAAGTTGTCTCTTAATCCATAGGATTTGCGCACAGCAACTTCCTGCTGCAACATATTCTGCTTCCGCAGTAGATAATGCAACCGAATTTTGCTTTTTGCTAACCATGAGATTAAGTTACTTCCTAAAAATTGGCATGCACCACTTGTGCTTTTTCTATCTAACTTGCATCCAGCATAATCAGAATCAGAATATGCAATTAGATTTAATGTGGAGTCTCTAGAATACCATAAACCTACATTTTTTGTTCCATTTAGATATCTTAATATTCTTTTAACAGCTATTAAGTGTGATTCCTTAGGTTCTGATTGAAATCTAGCACATAAACATACAGAAAACATAATATCTGGTCTACTTGCGGTTAAATAAAGAAGGGATCCGATAATACCTTGATAATACTTTTGATCAACCTTTTTACCTTCTTCATCTTTGTCCAGCTTGCATGAAGGACTCATTGGTGTTCCGAGGGGTTTATTTGATTCCATACCAAATTTCTTTAAAATCTCTCTTGTGTACTTTGTTTGGTTGATAAAGATACCCTCTTTGCTTTGTTTGATTTGGAGTCCAAGGAAGAAGTTGAGTTCTTCCATCATGCTCATCTCGAATTCTCCCTGCATCAACTTAGCAAATTCTGACATAGAGAATTATCAGTAGCACCAAAAATAATGTCATCAACGTATATTTGTACTACAAGTAAATCTTTACATTTTCTTTTCAAAAATAATGTTTTATCTACATTTCCTCTTGTAAAATCATTTTCAATTAAGAATTTACTTAGCCTATCATACCAAGCTCTAGATGCTTGTTTCAAACCATATAATGCCTTGTGCAATTTAAAAACGTGATTTGAAAATTCATGATCTTCAAAACCTGGTGGTTGTTCTACATAAACTTCTTCATTATTAATCCATTTAAAAATGCACTCTTGACATCCATTTGAAATAAATTAATGATCATGTGACATGCAAATGCTAGCAAAAGTCTAATGGCTTCTAATCTAGCTACTGGTGCAAAGATTTCATCAAATCAATACCTTCTTCTTGATTATATCCTTTTGCAACTAATCTAGCTTTGTTTCTAATTACTATGCCATTTTCATCTAGTTTATTTCTAAAAATTCATTTTGATCCTATAACTGAATGATTTTTAGGTCTTTCAACTAAAGTCCATACATTATTTCTCGTAAATTGATTTAATTCTTCTTGCATTGCTAACATCCAATTATTATCTTTTTCAGCTTCTTCTATAGTTTTTGGTTCAATTTGTGATACAAATGCAAGATGATTACTAATATTTCTCATATATGATCTAGTTCTTATTCCTTGAGATGGATCACCTATAATCAATTCCTTGGGATGACTATGAGCGTATCTCCAGTCTCTTGGAAGATCTATATCATTATGATCAATATTGACATCATCGTCCTTATGTGAATCATCATCTTTAGCTTCTTGCTCATGATCTGAAGATACTTCAATATTTAGTTTTTCAAGATCTTTTTCAATTATGTTTGTATCTTCCTCATCATCAAGCTTTTCAGAACTAGATGCTAAAGACTCATCAAAAACTATATGAATGGATTCTTCAACTACTAAGGTTTTCTTGTTAAATACTCTATAAGCTTTACTAGTTGTTGAATATCCTAAAAAGATTCCTTCATCAGATTTAGCATCAAATTTTCCTAAATTGTTTTTACCATTATTATGAATAAACATTTACATCCAAATGTATGAAAGTATTTTATATTGGGTTTTCTTTCATTCCATAATTCATAAGGTGTTTTCTTTAAGATTGGTCTTATTAGGGCTCGATTTAAGATGTAGCATGCTGTGTTAATAGCTTCCGCCCAAAAGTACTTTGGTAGGTTACTTTCGCATAGCATGGTACGGGCCATGTCTTCTAGAGTCCTATTTTTCCTTTCAACTACACCATTTTGCTGTGGAGTCCTAGGGGCTGAAAAATTATGATTAATACCATTTTCAGTGCAAAAACTTTCAAATAAGTGATTTTCAAATTTTGTTCCATGATCACTTCTTAGAGATACTATGGTAGTGTTTTTCTCATTTGTGACTTTCTTGAAGAATTTCAGAAATATCGAGAAAGTCTCATCTTTGTGAGCTAAAAACATTACCCAAGTATATCTAGAATAATCATCTACAATCACTAGACCATATTTCTTTCCTCCTAGACTTGTAGTTCTAGTTGGTCCAAAAAGGTCCATGTGAAGTAGCTCTAGTGCCCTAGAAGTTGAAACAACATTTTTAGATTTGAAAGAACTTCTAGTTTGTTTTCCAAATTGACATGCATCACATATTTGTTGTTTTCAAAAACTAGTTTAGGTAAGCCTTTAACTAAATTCATTTTAATTAATTTTAAAATAAGGTGTGTGCTTGCATGACCTAATCTACGATGCCACAACCCAATTTCATTTATGTTAGCATTGTCAGCAATTAAGCAATGATCACTCAAAGATAATTTTTCTAGATCAACCAAGTAAACATTGCCAAGTCTATAACCAGTAAATACAATGCTATCATCAATAGAATTAGTTACAGTGCATATTGAATATTTAAATGAAACATTAAAGTTTTTATCACATAATTGGCTTATACTAATTAGATTATGCTTCAAACCATCAACATAAAGTACATTATCAATAAATGTAGATGGAGTTATACGAACTTTACCAAGGCCCATAATTTGACCTTTGCCATTATCGCCAAACGTAACAACTCCACCTTTTTTCTTCCAGGGTGATGAATTCATCTTTGTCACCCGTCATATGTCTTGAGCAGCCACTATCAAGGTACCACTTTTTCTTTAATCTTTTGGCTACAAGACATTCCTGCAACATAATTTAAACTTTATGTTTAGGTACCCAAGCTTTCTTGGGTCCTTCATGGTTAGTAGCAATAAAGATTGTTCCTTTCGGAACCCAAATTTTCTTTCCTTTAGAGTTTAATTTTTCATTATTACTTATTGTTTTGTACTCAAAAGATTTATGTCCTTTTTGATTACATTTAAAACAAGTAATATTACTTTGGTTAGCTTTTACAAAAATATTTTTTAATGATTTTTGTTTTCTAGATGTGTTATACCCTAAACCTGCTTTGTCAAAAACTACTTTTTGACTATCTAAAATCATATTTAGTTTAGTTAAGCTTAGAGTAAATTTCTCAACAATGTCTTTATACTTTTTAACATCTTTCTTTAAAAAATCATTTTCATTAGAGATTGATTTTTTCTTTAATTAGATTTTCATTTTCAGATTTAATCAAATCAATCTTATGAACACAATCATTCTTTTCATTAAAAAGTGTTCCTTTTTATCCTTTAAATCTTTAACTACTAGATTTAATTCATTTTTCTCTTTAATTAAATTTAAGTTTTCAGTTTTCAAAGATTTGTGTTTCTTTTTCAAAGCCTTGAAATCAATCATCAATTCATTGAATGCTTCAAACATTTCATCAAAACTAAATTCATCATCGGGGGTTTCGGTGCTTACCTCTTCGTTGTCGTCCGCCATGAAGCAAACATTTGCAACTTCTTTTTGTTCTTCTTCTTCGGAAGAAGACTCTTCACTGTTAGTCCAAGTTGCCATGTAGGCCTTTTTCTTTTTCTTATAGGCCTTCTTAAGTAAAGGACAGTCATATCTAAAATGCCCTGGCTTTTTACATTCATAACATACTAAGGGCTCTTTCTCTTTGTCCTTGTCCTTTTTCTTATCCTTTTCTTTTTCTCCTTCCATTTTTGATACAAATCTCTTCTTGTGGAAGGGCCTCCTTCTTTGCATAAACTTCTTGAATTTCCTTGCAAGGAGGGCTGTCTCATCATCATCATCCTCTTCATTACCGCTGCTGCTATCTTCAACTTTTGCAGCCTTGAGGGCGATGGTCTTCTTCTTTCTTGACTCATCCTCATTGACATGTTGTTTAACTTGAAGCTCATGAGTCATTAGCGAACCAAGAAGCTCTTCTAATGGTAGGATGTTCAGATCTTTGGCTTCTTGAATGGCTGTCACCTTGGCTTCCCAAGTCCTTGGAAGTGACCTAAGAATTTTGCGAACAAGCTCAGAGTTAGTATATACTTTTCCAAGACTTTTTAAACCATTCACAATATCAGTGAATCTAGTGAACATGCATGTGATGGTTTCATTTTATTTCATGGTAAATAATTCATATTTATGAACCAAAATATTTATCTTTGATTCTTTACTTGGTTTGTTCCTTCATGTGTTATTTCCAACCTATCCCAAATTTCTTTTGCGGAATTACATGTTGAGATTCGGTTGAATTCATTAGAATCTAAGGAACAATACAAAATGTTAATGGCTTTAGCATTTAATTGTGCCATTCTTCTATCATTATCATTCCAATCCCTTTCGGGCTTAGGAACAATAGTGCCATCAATTACGTGTGTGGGTGTACTAGGTCCATTTATTATTACTCCCCACAATTCATAGTCAGAAGCTTGAATGAATATTCTCATTCTAGCTTTCCAATATGAATAGTTGGTTCCATTGAATAAAGGAGGTCTATTCGTAGAATGACCTTCAGCAAAACATGAACCACTTTGTGTTGCCATAAGGATCTTTAGCCCTTGATCGTGAGATCAAATTCTAAATGAGAACCTGGCTCTGATACCAATTGTTGACCCAGATGGCAACCCAAGAGGGGGGGGGATGAATTGGGTTCTTTAAAAAATTAGCCTTTTTAAAATAGTTTGCTTGAGATTAATGAAGGCAAATGCAAGGTAACTATAAAGTGCAGTGAATAAGATAGAGATAGAGAAAGAGACAATGGAACACGGCAAACACAAAAGATTTTATAGTGGTTCGGTGTATCCAACACCTACGTCCACTCCCAAGATTCACTTGGGTCCACACTATAATCACCTTAGATTACAGCAGAGTTTTTTTACAAGCTCACAACTCGAACTTATTGTTTTCCCGGGCGCACAACGAACCCAGCTAGTTTTCAAGGGCTCACCAGCACAAAAACCCTAACCCAAGCTTAACCAAGCTTGAACCGAGGTAAAACTACCTCCTCTAGTTCAATCCCCCAGATTGAACTAGGCACAAACAAAATAAGTATTGTTTTTGAAATACAAAGCTCCTCAATGAGCAAATATACAAATTAAGAATAACAAGGTTTAGAAAAGCCTGATTTGTAGATAGGTTGGCTTTTGAGCTTTTCTTCTTTTCTTCTTTTCTTCTTCTCCTTGCTGGATTGAATCAAGCCTCAGCTCTGATTCTTCGCAGTTGAAGCAGTTGAGAAGAGTTGAAAAGCAAGAAATGAATCTCCTTTCTCCAAGTTGGAAAATCCGCCAAGACTTTGATTTGAACGCTTTGGATTCCTCTTGAGCCTTTTGGAGTGGAGTGGATTTGAGCTAGAAGGTTTTCCTCTTAAGATTCAAGCTCTCGGATTTTTGAAAGGGGATTTGTCTATCTCAGATTTTCTCTCTTTTTCTTTCTATTTTCCGTTCTTGTTTTTGAATAATAGACTTCCCTTTTTATAGATTTCTTTCACACCATTTTTGGAAGAAAACTATCCGTTGGAGTGTACCTTGTATCAAAATATATCCGTTAGAAATAAGGTAAAATAGAAATATTACCGTTAGAGCTGATCTGGCAACTTAATTTTTTGTTCCAGGTGGGTTGGAGTCGACTCTAACTTTTTGGAGTCGGCTCTAGCTCGAGGTATTTCAAAACGATATTTCTGGAGTCATCTCTGGCTTTTCTGGGGTCGACAAGAAACTTTTTTGGAGTCGACTCTAACTTACCCGGAGTCGACTCTAGGTCGAGGGCAGAAAAATCGACTTTCTGCTTCTTCTATAAGAGTCGACTCTAACAGTCTCGGAGTCGACTCTAACAGTCTCGAAGTTGACTCTAACGTCCGTGCCAGTTCCGGAGTCGGCTCTGTGATTCTCGGAGTCGACTCTAATGTCTGCAATTCTTACCTAGACATTAGATTCGATCCAGAACACCATGTAACTCCTGATTTTGATCATTCAATATTCTTATAGTCTGAAACACTAAATCAAAATCATCAGAGCCTTCAAAAGTTATACTCAAATAGTTTTGTTAATCATCAAAATCATTAATTGGGTCAACACCTCCCATCGATCTCACTTACCTGGTCAATATGGTGAACCATTTATGATTCAAATCATTTACAAGATTCGGGTTGACCCATGCTTGTAAGAAAATTAGTTTGACTAATTTAGGTGCGACTTAACCTGACTTAATCTTGTTTCATTCTACCGATTTCATAGATTCAGTGGGAGTACTTGATTAGTCAATTTATCTTCAGATTATTAAATTCTCTAAAATTATTAGGTCCTTAAAATGAAATAGTTATATGATAACTAGATCATAGCCTCCCATTAAGGTGGGTGATAATGAATCCGATGTCTTGATAATCATTGGAGGCACTCCATGCCTGGTGCTTGTCAACCATAGGAATTATCATTCATTATATGATAAGTCAGTGTAGCTATTAAATAGACAGTCAGGTAGGCTGAGCTTCACTCGGGCTTGGTTGTCTATTGATAGGTTACACTGATTATATCATTTAATGGTTGGACCTAACCAAAACTTTCAGTGGAGGCACTTCATGCCTGCTGAAGAGGAACATGGGGCAAAACTGAACACTAAGAATTATTTGGGAAAACAATTGGTTTTGAACCTACTCTTAGATGCATATGGGTTGGCCAAGCTTCACTTGGGCCTATATGTAGTCTATGTAGATCTTAGTGCCCACTAAAGAATTAAGAATAATTCTTCGAATTGGGGTGTAGAGGCTGCCAATTTGAACAAAATAGTGGGTGAATCTTTAAACTAAAGTCCAAGTCTTTAGACTGAATCAATTTATATACTACTAAACTTTAGTTTTTCCTTATGCAAAACATGGCCACTAATTTATAATTAAGGTCCCTATTGGATAGTGACAAGTTGAATGGTTTAAATTTCAATAGCTGATTTAAAAAACTTAATATCGTTCTTGAGCATGAGAGGATTCTATATATTCTGAATAATCATGCACCAGATGTTCTTAATGCAAACACCCAAAGTTTTGAGAGAGACACTTATCAGAAGTGGCTTTGTGATAGAACTAGCATGCGTTGCATCATGCTAGTAGCAATGAACGATGAATTTGGTCGTCGGTTCGAGAATGCTTAGCCAGAAGAAATCATTCAAGCGTTGAATGAATCTTTCGGCACACCCGACGACGTTGAAAGGCACAAGACTAGTTGTGCTATTTTTAATGCTCGAATGAGGGATGGATCTCCTGTCACTGATCATGTTTTGTACATGATTGAGAAGATAGAACTCCTAAGCAAGCTCGACTTTCCCCTACATGAGCAGTTTAAAAAAGATGCGATCCTGAATTCATTGCCTCCATCCTTTTGACCTTTTCTTACTCATTATCGAATGACAAAGCCTGCAGTCAACTACCACGGTTTGTTGGGGTTGTTATAGAACTTTGAGAAGGATAACCAGCTCTCTAAGGGTTTGATTAATATGGTTGAAGGATCTAAGATAGGTCATCAACCCTTTGGGAAAGGAAAGAAGAAAAGGAATAAGAAAAATGTGCAACATGCTAGGACATCTATAAGGGATCAGATGTAGAAGAAGAAAGTTGATAAAAGTCAAGCTGAATGCTTTCATTGCAAGATGCAAGGGTACTGGAAGAGGAACTGTCCTCTTTACATTGCCACACTTGATCAAAACAGGCCAAAGAAGAAAAAGGAGCAAGATGTTGCTCAATAAGGTATTTATATTATAACACCTTGTAATTTTTTTGTATATGATAATCAGACCCGAGTATTGCATACCGGGAGTCCTTTTAACATTTGCAATTCATTGCAGGGACTACAGGTCACTAGAAGATTTGAGGACAATGAAAGATTCCTTAATGTCGGCGATGGAAGATTAGTTCCAGTTCTGGCATTAAGAGTTCTTGAAATAGTTTTCAATAGAAATGTCATTGTACTAAATGATTGTCATTTTTGCCTAACGTTCTTGTTGAACGTAATTTTTGTAGGCATTCTGGCCAAAAGTCATTATGAAATTTTAATAAAGGATGTTACTTTGAATATCATAATGAATGGAGTCACTGTAATGACTGGGCATTTATCTAATGGCATTTATATATTATCATAGCCTGTGAATGTAGTGTACAAATCAAGTAAGCGCCCTAGAACAACTAATGTCACAGATATTTATCTTTGGCACCATCGGCTGGGTCATATCAATAAGAACAGATTAAACATGCTAACTCAGGAGGGCATCCTTCGAGTTGATGATTGTGAATCATTAACTACCTGTGAATCCTATTTTTTTGGTAAAATGACCAAGTCATCTTTTACTGAAAAAGGTGAAAGAGTCAAAAAGCTATTGGGTCTAGTACATACTGATGTATGTGGACCAATAAGCACTTATACCAAAGGTGGATATTACTACTTCATTACTTTTACAGACGACCTTTTTAGGTTTGGTTATGTCTATCTTATGAGACATAAATATGAGTCGTTTGAAATGTTCAAACTATATCATAAAGCAGTAGAAAAATAAATAGAACAATGTATTAAGACCCTTCGATCAGATCGAGGAGGCGAATACCTTTCAAATGACTTTGTGACATATTTAAGGGAGAATGGGATTCTCTCCCAATGGACTCCTCCTGGAACACTTCAGCATAACGGTGTGTCAGAAAGAAGAAATTGAACTCTGTTAGATATGGTTCGGTCCATGATGGGTTTTGCAAGCTTGCCAATATCATTTTGGGGATATGCATTAGAATTAGCTTGTCATATTCTCAATAAGGTTTCAAGTAAGTCTGTTTCTAAAACTCCACATGAGATGTGGTATGGACATAAACCATTTATCACCTATCTGAAAGTCTGGGGGTGTCCGGCTTATGTGAAACATGCAAAATCAGACAAACTTGAACCCAAATCTGATAAATATTTTTTTATCGGCTATCCGAAAGAAACCAAAGGATATTACTTCTACAATACTGAAGAACAAAAGTTGTTCATTAGTAATAGAGCAATTTTTCTTGAAAATGAGTTCCTTAGTGAAGGAACAAATAGCTCTAATGTTGAACTTGAGGAAGTTCATCAAGTAGAAGGAACAACACAAACCTTTGAATCCTTAGAATCTGAGTTGATTAGATCAAACTCAAAACCCATTTTAGATGCACCATTAAGGCGATCTGGTAGAGTACCACATCAACCGGACAGATACTTAGGTTTTTTGGTCCAGAACGAAGATCCTGTTAAACTCGATGAGAACAATGAGGATCCGATCACTTATATGGATGCTATGCAAAGGACCGACTCTAATAAATGGCTTGATGCCATGAAATCCAAACTTGATTCCATGAAGGACAATAATGTATGGACATTAGTTGACCCACCTGAAGGGATAAAACCCATAGGGTGTAAGTGGGTTTTCAAGAGAAAAAAAGGGTGCAGATGGAAAGGTAGAGACCTATAAAGCACGTCTGGTTGCCAAGGGGTATTGTCAATGTTATGGTATTGACTATGACGAAACGTTTTCTCCTATGGCAATGCTGAAATCTATTCGGATTATGCTAGCTATAGCAGCACACTTAGATTATGAGATTTGGCAGATGGATGTTAAAACCACTTTTCTAAATGGTGATTTAGAAGAACAGGTGTATATGATACAGCCTAAAGGTTTTATATCTGAAGATGAGTCTAAAGTGTGCAGGCTACAGAAGTCTATTTATGGACTTAAGCAAGCATCTAGGAGTTGGAACATACGATTTGATAAAGTGATTAAATATTATGGCTTTATTAAGAATAAAGAAGAACCTTGCATTTATAAATGGGCTAACGATTCCGTTATTATATTTCTTGTATTATATGTGGATGATATTCTCTTAATCGAGAATGATGTCCCTCATTACAAGGAATAAAGACATGGTTATCATCACAATTCTCCAAAAAAGATCTGGGAGAAGCATCATACATCCTAGGGATGAAGATCTATAGAGATAGATCTAAGAGGATTCTTGGTTTATCCCAATCTATGTACATTGACACCGTGCTAAATAGGTTTAGCATGAAAAATTCCAAGAAAGGTTATCTTCCAATAGGCCATGGAATTTATCTTTCTAAGAAAGATTGTTCGACAACTCCTAATGAAAGAGAACGTATGAGTCGAATTCCATATGCTTCGGTAGTGGGATCGATTATGTACACCATGACATGTACAAGACCAGATGTGGCATACTCACTAGGAGTAGTGAGTAGATACCAATCTGATCCAGGAGAAAAACATTGGCAAGTTGTTAAGACAATCCTTAAGTATTTAAGAAATACTAAGGACCAGTGGTTAGTCTATGGAGAGTCTGATTTAAAACTTGTTGGATATACTGATTCCAGTTTTCAATCAGATCATGATGATAGCAAAAGTGTGTCAGGTTTCGTGTTTATCTTGAATGGTGGAGCTGTTTGCTAGAAAAGTTTCAAGCAATATACAGTGACAGATTTAGTGTGCAAGGCAGAGTACATCGCTGCATCAGATGCCATGAAAGAAGCTGTGTGGCTGCGAAAGTTCATCTCCGAGCTTGGAGTGGCATCTTCTATAGATTAACCAGTCCTATTGTACAGTGATAGCACTGGTACAATAGCTCAAGCAAAGGAACCACGAGCACATCAGCGCACCAAGCACATACTGTGCCGGTTTCATCTCATTCGAGAGATTGTAGACCGAGGTGACATAAATCTTCAGAAGATTGATGGAAAGAAAAACCTAGGTAACCCATTTACTAAAGCACTCAGCATCAAGGAGTTTGACGACTATAAGTTGAAGATGGGTATTAGATACTGTAATGAGTGGCTTTAGGCTAAGTGGGAGTTTGTTGGGAATTGTATCCTAAAGCCAATCATTTGATGATTGAGCTAATGTAAATAGCATATAAATGATATATTAATAAAAGTTATTTGGCAGTTTAATCATTACAAGAACATCTTCTTAATACTCTTGATAGTAATGAAGCCCTTAGGATCTTCTTTCACAATAAAGAAGGATTTATCTTTGAAGGTCCTTAAAAGAGTTCGCGACCAAATGATATACTATGACAGGGCCATAGTACTATCAATTATAGGATGTTGTGTATCATATTTGTTGGTTATCCTCTTAACCAAGGAGTGTAGAGACACTGGTATGACATACAGGTGAAAGTGTAGGAGTACATTTCACCAAACGTGACTCATTTTCGGATACTCTACTATCAAGAGTTAATCCGAGAAGATATATGTATAAGTATCCTTCAGACCTGAAGATCACAACCAGTGACTTGCAAGCAACTCATTGTACTTAGGTGCCGGACCACCTGGATTTCTAATCCAGCTATGAAAGGTTATTGGGTGCAGTCAAGTACTTGTGGTAGTCAGTTGTGGATCAAGATGGAATTTGACCTATCCCGTTAAAAGGAGAAATGCTTGTATTTCAATTTAGCAAGACCTTGGCCAAGGCACTTCATGTGAAGGTCACATGATCACTAAAATTGAAATCACTATATGGATTTACTGTTTAGAGTTGACAGGCTCTTAAGCCATCCTTAGCATTTGTGGTCAAGAGGATGAATTATACGGTAACTATTTCTTAGGGTTCTTGGAGTTTGCTCAGCAACTCTTCGACCTATCCGGACGTTGGGTTCCATTGCTAGATGAGCACATCTATTAGTATAGAAAGTTGTTTCTATGCTACCGGCTTAGGTTCGAACCTAGAGAGTCACACGCATAGAAGTTTCCTAGGATGATCTATTTGCTGATCAACGATTGAGAATCATAAATGATTTAATTAATCAATTTGATTGATTGAATTATCTCAATTGGGTTAAGTAAAAGTGAATAAGATTCAATTTGGTTTAAGTCTATTAGAAGAACTAATCAATTTCAAATATTGATTTGAAATTAGACTTGATTTGGATTTAAATAGATTCAGGACTAGCCAAATTTGATTTGGGCTAAGACCATGATCCATGTAGGTTCAATCCAATAAATTCAAATCAGCTTAAACCAAAACCCAAAACTAAACCCCATGTGTGCAAAAAGTTTTTCTCGCATAAGGATCTCACGAGAGATTAAATTCTCATGCAGAATTTAATGTATAACATTAATCTTCTCCAAACAGTTCCATTGGAATTCTAAAGTGTTAGAATTTATATGGAATAAATGTGCCTCTTTGAATCAACCACGTGATGGAATTCTAAGTGTTAGAATTCACATCTCTTTGGTTTTCACCGAACGTCGGAATTAACCAAACGCCGCATCTCTTTAGTTTTCACCGAACGTCGGAATTAACCAAAGGTTGCATCTCATTGGTTTTCACCGAACGTCGGAATTAAACAAAAGGTTGCGTCTCTTTGGTTTTAACCGAACGACAGAATTCTAAGTGTTAGAATTGAGCCTATAAATTAGAGGACATTCTTCACTAGAAATGAACACAAAACATGATATATCGTGGATTGAAATTCTAAAGAGCTAGAACATAAAATCCTGGTGCGATTCTGGTGTTAGCAAAAGTTTGGTGGATCTTGGAGGAAGAATTCAAGTGGGAGGATTCAATATCAGCAAAGCTATTTTTTGTGAGCTAGCACTCACGGGAATCCGATCATTCGGGGCTTCGCGTGGATGATACTAGAGGCCGGACGATTGAACGACTGCAGAGCAATAAGGATTTACCTACTATTCTTAAGGTAAGCGATTTGATCCCTAGATCTTAAGGCAAGCTTTAAGATAAGTAGTATGACTTGTCATCTTGAAGATCAAGATATGATCTTGATGTTTTTATTTATATGCATATTTTAGATCAAACGATCCTATATATAAGGCAAAGATATGATCTTGATGCATGTTAGATAGATTAATATTTAATCTTTAAAATTCTGCATTGATAATTGTTATCAAATTATTAAATATGCATGCCTCAGAGTTTATTTCTCCCTACAAACAGTGCCCTTGAAATCAGATGTATTTATACTTTTTGATTTTCTGAATTAATAAAAGAAGCAATTTTATTCAATCTTGCCTTGTTTATATGAAAGATGAATTTTTATATGAAAATCCATAATATATTATGATGTTGTAATTTTAGTATAATGTATACATGAGGATTAAAATTACAGCTAATATATTTAAATATGTCCATGATTGATAGAATAAGGATCTTCTATCGCTAATCTCTAATATGGTCCATGAACATTCTGAATGTGATAATCTTATCTGGATTGTTATGTAGAGACACTTAGTGGAGGTATTATATATAATAAGATTATATAGGATAAGGACCGACATAATTTGAATCTTTATTTAAAACCGTTATAAAGAATTCAATTTATGTCATAAGATGATCATATGTAAATCAACCTTAATCCTGATTTAATCACAGACTCCTTGATTGTGTTATTGGATCTTTTGATTTATTTGTTAAAGCTCATTTGATATTGGGCCCAATACTTACATCTTGGAGGTTTAATAACACATTGGGCTGGGAATGCGATTTAAAGATATGGAATCCATGACTTTTTTAAAAAAGCTTAAAATTAGTTCCCTTAAGTGTTGATTATGGGGCTAAACAGTTATGCACGCAATTTATGATTCGATCATAAATTAACTGTTTAACTAGTTAATCAATGGTACTTAAGGAATAAGAGAAAATTAGAGGGGTATAATGGTTATTACACCTAGCTCTAATTATGAACTAATTATGGAGGGTTGAATTACATGTAATGATTATATCAGTGGACAACTCAAGTTTTTGAGTAAAATTAATCTCTAATTTTTAAGAGTGCAGTCTCGAAGTTTTTAGTGGAGTAACATCAAGATTAATAAACTGAATAAATAATTAAAGAGTTTTAATTGAGTTTATTCAAGTTTATTGGAGCTTAAAATTATGGGTCCATGGTCCCCACACCGTCTTAGGTTAATCACATCGAATACTCTTGGATTGAATGATTAATGTGATTAATTATTTATTTTTCTCACTTTATAATAAGTGTTATTGTGGAACATCACATATGAGAATTTTGCTCTTGTAAGTAGCGCATATTATGAGTTGATGGAGAGAGAGAAATTTTATTTATTTTTGATATTTTGATAATGTGATTATTAAGAATATTAAAAATAAAATAATAAATTTGATTTATTAGATATTATTAGATTTAATTTAGATATTATTTGTAAATTAGTTGCAAATAAGAATATAACTTTTTCTTTGATATCATCAAGGAGTTGACGTTGAGAATTGTTCCCATGCGATCAAAATTAAATGTTGTAACAGATAAACGTTATCTAAATGTTGTAACAGAATCTAAATTAAAAGTTGTAACTGATAAACGTTATTTACATCAAATGTTGTAACAAATAAACATTATCTAAATTAAATGTTGTAACAGATAAATGTTATCTAAATGCTGTAATAGATAAACGTTATCTAAATTAAATTTCTGATTCACCTAGAGCCTATAAATATGGCATAAGGTGGACTTTCAAATGGTAAGGAAAAATGAAAGAAAAGTTTCTTTCATCCTTTTTCTCTCTTATTTTATGTGCGCCAAAATTGTGAGAAATATAGAAAATCAAGAGTGAACCCACTCTCATAATTCGATACCGATCCTGAGAAAGGTGAAGAAGGCTCTAGTTTTATTTTAATTTTGCAGGTATTTTATGAAGTACCTTGGCCAATAAACTCTACCGTGGGATTCTTTATCCATAGCTTTGAATTCGATAGTAGGGCGCGTCTGTTCCTTCGAGACCTCAACATATCGGTATGGTTTTTATGTTTAGAAAAATTATATGATAATTTTTCCTTTTCATATGATAATGTTAATATTATGCATGTTAAACGGTCTGCATGCTTCCGCTACACATATATATGATGATGATGATATATATATATATGTTGAGGGGTAAAATCATCGTCGCCTAAATAATCGTGCAGGTGGCTAGGGTTAGTCCTGACTCTCACATGCTGAATAATACCCGCTAGAGATGAGTCAGCCTCTTTAAGTTGGGGCGCCTTAGTCCCTCACCGAGCCAAGGATTCCCAAGGCGCGGGTCTCGTCTCTCGGCCCCAGCCGAGCCTTTTCATCCTTCGGCATTTCCAGCTGAGCTATCTCATCTCTCGGCACCTCCAGCCGAGCTATCTCATCTCTCGATGCCTCCAGCTGAGCTATCTCATCTCTCAGCGCCTTCAGCCGAGCTATCTCATCTCTCGGCACCTCTGGCCGAGCTATCTCATCTCTCAGCACCTCTAGCCGAGCTATCTCATCTCTCGGCACCTCCAGCCGAGCTATCTCGTCTCTCGGCATCACCAGCCGAGCTGTCCTTATCGTTTGGCCTAGCTTGAATGACATTTACACCTCTGCAGACTCTAACGCAGGAGAGCCTAAACCCATAAGGTTCCAAACAGGAATCATATCCGGGAGTGGCCTAGGATCCATGTGGTCACCTAGAGCCCTGGAGCCTATACAACAGTTGAACCTCAGGATATCAACAAGCTCTCTCAGCCGTTGATCCTCTAACTAACCAGATACGAATCCCACCGATCTCATAACAAACTGGATTCAAATCCTAACAACTTTTAGACCCACGATGCCTCCGGTAACCAGGTGATTCTCTATAAATATCATAGCTTTAGATCCCCTCAGGTCATGCTAAACACACTTCTTTGCACACTGAAGGCGCCCACACACCTGTTCACCCTCTTTTCACCATTAACGCTCTACTCAAAGCTTCCGAGAGGCCCCTGGAGAGTCTCTTCAGCGAGAGCCTTCTCCTCACATTTGTTGTCTGTCGATCTCCACTAACTTGAGCATCGGAGGGTCTTCCGCAGAGGGCCACCCCCAATGCCTCTCGTGTGAGGACTGTCTTGCAGGTAGGCCTAGGAGGGAGCCCATCTCGAAGCCCGATCGCGCCCGAGTTGGAGGACGGATTTCTGCAGCAACAGATTGGCGCTGGAGGAAGGGCCTCAAGTCCCATAAACTTGTGATCCAGGAGACAAGGATCTCAGTTTGAAAGAGAACTCCTCCCATGGCCAACCGAAGGAAGGCTACCTCTGAAGCCCGGGATAGGTCACCTCTCAAAGGCCTGATCTGGTGAGCAGTGTTGCACCACCACCGCCACCAGTGGAGACTCCATCGCCGCCGGCGGCCTCGGTGACTCAGGACCAGTTTGCCTCACTGGTCCAGCAAATCCAAGCTCTGGCCCACTTGATTCAGGAGCGCTCCCAAGCCCCTCATCCAGCTGCCCTTTCTCCTCACCCTCTCGAGAAGGACGCAGCCCCCGCTCATCCAGCGATCTCTTCTTCCGGTCCGCATGGGGTTGCAGACCCCCCTCGCCGTCCTAGGGAAGCTGAGCCGGCTCCACAGAGAGTCCGCGGCAAAGATCCCCCTAGATCCCGACAGGCCCGATCTCTCTCACCAGTATTCTCTTGCCATGATTCAACACCATCTCAGTATTCTCCTCGTCCTGCACCTTCTGCTCTCCCTGACAGGGAGATCCGCCGCCAATTCTAGGAAATGCATCAAGAGCTAGACGCCGCCAAGCAGGCCCATCCGCTTCAGAATAAGGCAGAGCAGGGCATCCCATTCTCTAAGAAGATCATGGAGGAAGTGATTCCCTCCTACGTCAAGCTGCCTGCCATCAAGCCTTATCATGGCTCCTCCGACCCAGATGACCATCTCAACAGCTTCTGATCAATAATGATGTTCCACGAGGCATCAGATGCGATCCTCTGCCACGCCTTCCCTTCCACCCTCAGGGGATCTGCCTGAACTTGGTTCAACGCTTTGAAACCAGGTTCCATTGACTCTTTCAACGAGCTGAGCTACCTTTTTATCAGCTAGTTCATCAGCAGCCGCCGTCACCGATGGAGATCCGACTCCCTCTCTGAAGTTAAGCAAAGAGAGGGGGAGTTCCGAATGAAGTACCTCGACCATTTCAACACAGCCATGTTAGAAGTAGACCACCTTAATCACGAGGTGGCCATGTCTGCCCTAGCAGGCGGAGTATTGAAGGAGAGCGACTTTTATCTGGCCTTGGAGGTCAGTTACCCTCCAAACCTCTACGATATAATGGCCCTGGCGGATAAATACGCCAGAGTCGAGGAATCACGGAGAGCTGCCTGTGCCGAGTCGACAAAGAAGAAAGAGCCCAAGGGCTTAGATAAGCACCGACCTGCCCGCCAACCAAGCCCGCCTCGCCGCTAGAGGATTCCCCAGCCACTACAGAGGAACCGCACCCGGAGCCCACCTAGGAGGTTTAACAGGTTTACTCCACTCACTGCCCCAAGAGTGGAGATTCTCATGGAAATCGAGTGCCAACTCCCCCGACCTCCTCCTATCCGAGGGAATGCGGCCCGGAGAGATTCCGCCAAGTATTGCCGCTACCACCGCGACCATGGCCATGACACTGAAGAGTGCTGGCAACTGAAGAATGAGATCAAGAGGCTCATCCAGCAGGGTAGACGGATCGATTCAGGGGAGCCCCCAAGCCAACGAACGGGGGCGATCGTCGGCCTGAGCCCCAGCAGCAACCTCCTCCTCCTCCAAATCCTCTGGTTGCTGGCCACATTAATGTGATTGAGGCGATCGGTAGTCCTTCGGGCGGATGGGACGATGAAGAAGGTTCGGCGCCGAAGAAAGCATGAGCTGATGAACTCTCTTTCTCCAATGACAACTTCCAGGGGATACAGTTCCCACACGATGATGCACTAGTTGTATCTCTTAATTTGAACAACTATGATGTAAGCTGAATTCTCATTGATAGTGGAAGCTTCGTCAATGTTCTGTACCTTGATGTATTTGTGAAGATGAAACTTCTCATGAAGAATCTCTGAACCATGGACTCCACCCTAATGGGGTTCACCGGTGATGTCATTACCCCGGAGGGGGTCGTAACCTTGTCGGTCCGTGCGGGACCTGGCCCCGCGTGGCCACTATGTATGCAGACTTCATGGTGACCAAGCTTCGGTCGCCTTACAACGCAATCTTGGGAAGACCCGGCCTAATGTCTCTTAGAGCCGCCGTCTCCATCTCGCACCTTGTCATGAAGTTCCTTACCGAGCGAGGGGTTGGTGTAGTTCGGGGAAGCCAAGCTATAGCTCGGCAATGCTTTGTCACCAGCCTGCAATCGAAGTTGCCCAAAGTTGATGGATTGGACGCTCAGGAGGATTTTGCCGAGCAGCGAGGAGAGCAAGCTGAAGAGCTGGAGGAGGTACCGTTGGACGAAGCTCGGCCCGATCGAACCATAAGGATCGGGTCGCTGCTGAAGGGAAAGTCCCGGGTGGAGTTGATCGACTTTCTCCGAAGGAATGCTGATGTGTTTGCTTGATCGGTCTCGGATATGCCTGGAATCAGTCCAGACGTTCTCGTCCATTGCCTTAATGAAGACGAGATGTCCCGGCCCATGAAGCAGAAGAAGAGAAGCTTCACCCATGACCGGCAGAGAGCAATTGAAGAAGAGGTGGACAAACTCATCAAGGCAAACTTCATTCGGGAGGTAAATTATCCAAGCTGGCTGTCCAATGTTGTTATGGTGAAGAAGTCGAATGGCAAATGGAGGATCTGCATCGACTTCACCGACCTAAATAAAGCCTGCCCGAAGGATAGTTTCCCTCTCCCCCGGATCGATTAGCTTGTGGATGCCACTTCAGGTCATCAGATGCTAACCTTTATGGATGCCTACTCAGGCTACAACCAAATTTGGATGGCACCCGAAGATGAAGAAAAAACCGCCTTCATAACCGATCGAGGTACATACTGTTACCGTGTCATGCCCTTTGGTCTGAAAAATGCTAGCGCCACTTACCAAAGGCTGGTAAACAAAGTCTTCAAGGAGCAAATCAGCCAGAACATGGAGGTGTATGTTGACGACATGCTAGTCAAGAGCAAACAAGCATCCCAGCACATTGAGGATCTCTCTGAAAGCTTTGCGATGCTCCAAAAATATCGAATGAAGCTCAACCCAACAAAGTGCGCCTTTGGTGTCAACTCGAGAAAATTTCTGGGCTTCATGGTTTCTCAGCGAGGCATCGAAGCCAACCTGCAGAAGATTCAAGCTCTTCAGCAAATGGCACCCCCGACATCTGTTAAAGAGGTCCAGCGCCTAACGGAAAGGATTGCGGCCCTCAATCGCTTCGTGGCTCGATCGGCTGAGAGGAGCCTCACTTTCTTCAAAGCTCTTCGATCTGCCAAGAATTTTCAATGGACTCCCGAGTGCCAAAAGTCATTCGAGGACCTCAAAAAGTATCTCGGTTTGTCGCCCCTTCTCAGCAGCCCCAATCCAGGAGAAATGCTGTTCATATACCTGGTAGTTTTAGAAGGTGCGATTAGCTCGGTTTTGATCAGAGAAGAGAAGAAGATCCAAAAGCCGATCTACTATATTAGCAAACTGCTCCGGAATGCCAAGACGAGGTACACCCGAATCAAGAAGCTAGTGCTGGCCCTGATAACATTGGTTCCGAGGTTGCGACCATATTTTCAGGCGCATTCTGTGATGGTCCTTACTGATCAACCCATCAAGACGGTGGTCCATCGCCCGAAGACATAAGGAAGAATGACTAAGTGGGCCGTTGAATTAAGCGAGCATGATATCCGATATCAACCTTGTCCGACCATTAAAGCCCAGGTCCTAGCTGACTTCCTCCTTGAATGCACCATCCCAGAGGATGGCTCCACTCCGGACTCCTCTGAGCATCCAAGATCGGACGCCCTGTGGCTACTCCACGTCGACGGATCCTCCAATGCCAATGGCTCCGGTGCTAGTTTAGTCCTCACCAGTCCAGAGGGGGCGACCTTCGAGTATGGCGTCTGATTCTCCTTTCCAGCCTCCAATAATGAAGCCAAATATGAAGCTTTGCTCGTTGGACTCCGAATCACCCGCGATCTAAAAGTGGAGAAGTTGAATGCCTTTACTGACTCCCAATTGGTGGCTGGTCACGTGCGGGGCAAGTTTGAGGCCCGAGAGCCAAACATGATTTGGTATCTCCAAGAGGTGCGGAACTTACTCTCTCACTTCTCTGAATTCGAAGTTATCCAGATCCCCGATCCAAAAATGCTCGTGCCGACCTATTATCCCGGCTGGCAACTGCGGAGTCGATGGATTCTGAGCAAAAGTTTTCCCTAGAAATCCTGGAAAAGCCTAGCATCACGGAGGCGGATCGAGTGATGCAGATTGAGGCCGAACCATCCTGGTTCGACCCTATATTGAAGTATCTTAAAGAAGGGTCACTCCCAGCCGACCGCAAGGAAGCAAGGAAGCTGAAACTGCAAGCTACCCACTATGTGTTGGTCGACGATCAGCTCTATAAGCGGTCCTTCTCCAAGCCGCTGCTCAAGTACCTCCACTCGTCCGAAGTAGATTATGCTCTCCGAGAGGTACATGAAGGGATTTGCGGCAATCATCTGGGGAGCCGATCTCTATGCCACAAGGTGTTGTGCCAGGGATATTACTGGCCCACCATGCAAAAGGATGCCGATGATCTTGTCCGAGCCTGTGACCCATGTCAGAGGCATTCAAACATCCAGAGACTCCCCTCCGCCAGTCTAATTTCTATTTCCTCCACTTGGCCCTTTGCTAAGTGGGGGATGGATATTCTTGGCCCTTTTCCCCTTGCCACCGGACAGAGAAAATTTCTATTTGTCGCCATCGATTATTTCACCAAATGGGTCAAGGCTGAGGCAGTAGCCCAAATAACCAAAGCTTGGGCCAGGGACTTTGTGTGGAGATCCATCATTTATCGTTTTGGTCTCCTGAACACCATCATCACCGACAACGGCAAGCAGTTCGATAATCCCAAGTTCTGGGAATTCTACAAAGATCATGGCATCAGTCATCGCCTCACCTCAGTAGGGCATCCACAAGCCAATGGAGAAGCCGAGGTAACGAACCGAACCCTACTTTAAGAGATTAAAGCTTGGCTCACCAGAGCCCGAGGTAGATGAGCGGACGAATTTCATCATGTTCTATGGGCCTACCGCACCACCCAGAGAATCCCCACCAGCAAGACCCCATTCCGGATGGCCTTTGGCATAGAAGCCGTCATCCCTGTGGAGATAGACCTCCCCTCTCCGCGAGTAGAAAGCTACTTAGAAGAAGCTAACGACGAGCAGCTTCATGCTAATCTCGATCTGGTGGAAGAGATCAGGAAGAAAGCTCGAATCAGAATGGCCGCATACCAGCAAAGGGTGGCCCGTTACCATGCCTCCAGGGTCAAAGGAAAATCCTTCTTGCCTGGTGATCTTATCCTCCGGAAAGTGTCCCTCTCCAAACCGCTGGAACAAGGAAAGCTATCTCCAAACTGGAAAGGCCCCTATCAAGTGGCAGAAGTCATCGGACCTGGCACCTACAAGCTCCAGGACCTTAGTGGGAAATCCATTCCTCGGATGTGGAACTCGGACAATCTCTGCATATATCACCAATAGAGTACGCCCTCTATAGACTTGCCCCATTTACAGCTTTGACGTCTTAATTCTATTATCCACGGCGTGACCGCTACGGTCATTTTTTTAAAAAGTCATAATAGAAAACAGATGTCATTTGAGCATCCATTCTCGACACAACCGAGCTATCTCGCCGAGCTATGAGCTAAATCTCTGTACCTCGGTTGGACCGAGCTCTGAACTAAATCTCCGAACCTCGGCTGGGCCGAGTCCTACCCTAAAACATCGTTTGGATTTGGGAAGCTTACAAGCCCCAACCGGACCAAATTAATCTCTAAAACATAGTTCAGATTCGGGCAGCTTACAAGCCTCGGCCGGACCAAACATCAGAAAAACATCGTTCGGATTCGGGCAGCTTACAAGCCCCAGCTAGACCAAACGTCAGAAAAACATCGTTTGGATTCGGGCAGCTTACAAGCCTCGCCGGACCAAACATCTAAAAATCATCGTTCAGATTCGAGCAGCTTACAAGCCCTGGCCGGACCAAACGTCAGAAAAACATCGTTCGAATTTGGGCAGCTTACAAGCCCCAGCCGGATCAAACTAATCTCCAAAGCATAGTTCGGATTAGGGCAGCTTACAAGCCCTGACCGGACTAATTAATATCTAGAACATCATTAGGATTCGGGCAGCTTACAAGCCCCGACCGAACCAAAAGACAGAGAAACTCCATCCAGATTCGAGCAGCTAGCAAGCCCCGATCGACACTAAAGACTAAAAGTCTCAGCCAAAGCCGAAGTGCATTTTCGTTACTTGTCGAGAGTCTCAGTCAAGACCGAGCAATAAGAACGAATATCTCGGGGATCATCGTAAATGCACCAGCTGCAAAAATCCTCATTTTATGTTTATCAAAAAGAAGGCAACAAAAAGGAAAAGGAAAGATAAAAGGAGCCCTCACAGGGTCTTATCGTCATTCCCGGAAGCCACCGAGCCCTCCCCATGCCGGGCCAACTCGGCGACCTGCTAGCGGAGGGATGGTATCTCCCCTTCTTGCCGGCTGATGACTCGGCGAAGGAGCTCGACCTCCCTAGAGGAAATGGCCAAATACTGCTCGGCTGCTCTATGGAGCTGCTCGTGGCTCACGAACGCTGTCGCTAGAGCCACCCCATCAACAGTCACTGAAACCTAACTCTCCCGGGACCCCCGAAGGCCGTTAGCGCCGCCATCTGGCGCCTCAGTAAATCACCTTGCATCACCGAAAGCCATAGCAGCACCCAGAAGTTTTTTGGAGGCTAGCTAAAAAGGTGACTATCAGATGCATCTCACTCGCCTGTATTTAAACTGCTCTTAACAAGCATCTCAATCGCTCGAGTCCTTAACTCCGGCCTATGGAAACTCACCACACATCACCACCTTCCTGGGTGTTTGTGGGAGACAAGGGGTCGCGCCCCCTCACCGAGGAGGATCGGCAAGCATCGACGAGGTGCTTGGGAACTTTCCTCTTTCTCTAGGGACCAAGCTCCCTCCGATTTGCTGGACCCTTCTGAAGTAAATGCTCTTGAAACTCTGCCAAACTCCCTCGAATTGGGTGTCCTTGAAAAGATGCGAAGAAGTAAAAAGTGCGTTAGTGGCTAACACTGGCTCGCCTTCCTTGAAAATGACCGAGTCATAAATTCCGGGCGCCCCCATGCGTCACTCGTCCTCTTCGGCAGTCCGCGCCAGAATCCACATGTACTGCAAGAACCGAACAAAATATTAGAAACCTCGGCAACAATCGATTTATTTCTTCAAGTCAAATCTCCGTACCTCCACTGGGCCGGGTCTTGAACTAAATCTCCAAGCCTCAGCCGAACTGAGCTATGGGCTCAAATTACATATCTAAGCCAAAACCTGGTTCGGATTCGGGCAGCTTACAAGCCCCGGCTGAACCAAATGGTCTCCTAAAACTTCCTCTGGATTTGGGTAGTTTACGAACCCCGACCAGACCGAATGGTAGAGAAACTTTGTCCAAGGTTCAGGCAGCATACAAGCCCCGGCCGGGACGAACAATGCGAAAGCTACAGCCAAAGCCAAAATGTGTCTGTTGTTTGAGCCGTCAAACAATTCGAGTGATATCTCCATACCTTGGCCGTGCCAAGTGACACATCATCTAAAACCTCAATCAGATCGAGCGATTCCCCAAACGCTCCGAGATGACGAGAGCACTCATGAAGCTTCGGGAGAGGTGAACGACCTCCCGCTGTCCAACGGCAAAGGCATGCTACGAGATGTCTTTCCCCGGGGAAACACAACAAGATCACGAGTCTACAGAGCCACCCAGGTCTTTCTTTGACTCATACTGGAACATACGTTTCCTCCACCGAGAATCGGATGTTAGTCTTAGCAACAGCAAGGCAGCAAAAGTGCTGCTGAAATATGCTATGACACAGACAGCGTAATATGGGAGTAACAGCTCTCAACACAAAAGAGGCAAGTGCTAAAAGACGAAAGAATAAAACTTCCTTTATTATTCATCAATAAAAAGAGTTACAACATCTCCAGAGGAGTTACAAGTGCATCAAAGCACTGGAAATAAAATGAGTAAATAGCTCAGCCGAACTGCTTCAGTCAGCTTCGGTTAACAATGATACTTTGGCGTATGAACCAAGAAATCAGACAAATCAGACAAACTAACCAGCTCCCCCTAGGTGGGATGCTGGGTTGCAGGCCGCTGCCCGATTGAGAGAGATAGGGGACCATCAGCCCACACTGCTCTCAACTCCCTCTCCACGTGGCAAAGGATTCCCCTCAGAGAAGAGCCAAGAATCCAGCCCGAGGGAGAAGGAAGTCCGTGCGAGCTATGGGGGTGCCTGTGCACTTCCTACCCTGCGTCCCCCATAGCCAAATCACAAAGGACACACAGGAAGCGCATATGTGCGCTCTCCATGTGATCTCTGCGGACCTCCTGTGCGCTCTCCATATGATCTCCGAAACTCCTCCCTTGAGGACAAGCTGCTCTTCAGTGGCTCCTTCATCACCCCAGCTATCCGGGGGGAGATGACTTACAAAGGGAAAGCTTGATCCTCCCACTCTCAGCCTCAGGAACACAAACATCATGAAAAGCTTTTACAAACGCACAGAGAAGAAATTTTGGGGATGGCCTAACACGGCCCTTCCTCCCATTTTATAGGCGAACGGACCGGGGGCAGCTATTAAAGCAAAAAGCCCCGAGATTCAAAGTGCTCTATACGCACCGCCACATGGCCTCCTAGAATGAATGGAGCGCCCTTCGATGCGCATCAAACGTGTTGCTCGGCCTATGACGTACGCCAAAAGATTTTCTTTGATCCCGGATCACAGGTCTTAAATGCAAAAAATTGCCCACTGATCTTAGAGATATAGGTAGACCTGAGAAATCGCCCAGTGAAAATGACATCCTCCAATGGCGAACAAGTGCTTGCGTCGTACGTTAAAACGACCCGCATTGGAAAAGATTGACATAATAAATGTCCCTGGAAAGTGCTGAGGCAACCTTTTACAAGCCACAGAGCTATATTATCCATTTCGGCAAAGAGAAGATCAGCTCACCTTGGAAAGGGCCGAAACACTGGCAGGGTCATAAAACAGGCGCAGAAGCCAAGTACTCCTCAATAAACATACCTCGATGTTCCCTTCTCCGGCTCAACTTCCCCCCTTGTATCTTGACGTGGACCGATGTTGAGAAATTATTGAAACATAATTACCCCAACTTTATTGATTTTGATGATTTCCAAAAGCCATGAGTACCTTAAAGAATACAATGAGTCTATTTATCAAAAACCTTGAGCTTATTCAAATTGAAAGGAATGGACTCTCAATGGTTAAATTTAATGAGCTTTGAATCCTTTAGAAAAAGGAGTTTCAAGCTCTATGCTTAAAAGATTTCAAAAGGAATTTTTACACATTATAATTCAATCAATAAATTTTTGAAACATGTCTTGAATCCATGCTTAATGTCATATTTAATGTATTCAAGTCACATTTATATTTTAAATTTATTCTGGGATGAATTTCAAAGTCAATCAGAAAAATATCTGACTTTTGATACGTTCCGGAGCCGACTCTAAAGTTTCAGAGTCGACTCCTATAAGCCACAGAGTTTTCTGATTTTCTCGAGTCGACCCTTGGTTTTCAAGAGTCGACCCCTGACTCTTTGCGAGCCGACTCCTGTCTGTGCGAGCCGACTCCGCTCAAACAACAGAAACCATGTTTTTTGAGGACTTCTCGAGTCGACTCCCCATTTTCCTCGAGTCGACTCCCGATTTTCTGGAGCCGACACTTTAGTTTTTCGCGAGTCGACCCTCTAATGTTTAAAATGTTTCTATTTTTAGTAATCGACTTCGAGCCGACTCCCACACTGCTCGAGTCGACTCCGCGAAATCTGGGCGCAATTTTTAACGATGACACATCAGCCCCAACGGTAAGATTTTCAAATAACAGCTATTTTTCTGTCTCTAACGGATATATTTTTGCAGAATGTATAAATAGAGGAGCTCTTTTCAAATCAAAATGGTCAAGAAAAAATCAAAAAGAGAGAAAAGAATATCTTTCAAAAAGAGGGAAAAATAGAGCTTTCATAGGAAAATCTTTTAGCTCAAAATAGAGTGATTCAAAAGGAGTGAAATCAAAGAGAAAGATTCGTCTGCTCCATCTCATCAATCCACAAGAGTCAAAAGAAAATCCATAAGCGTTTCAAAGATCAAATCGAAGGATTTTCAAAAGGAGAAAAAGCTTCATCTCAACTCCAAAGTCTTCAACGGTCAAGAATCTTGCTGAGTCCTGATTCAACACTTCAAGAGGAGTTAAAGAGAAGAAGGAAGAAAGCCAAGGCCACTACCATCTGCAATACTATCAGGCTTTTCTAACTCTTTATTTTATACTTCATTTGTATATTTGCTCAAGGGGAGCATTTCATTATCCAAACACTGTTATTCTGATTGTTTGCTGATTCAATCAGTGGATTGAATCAGTGGAGGTTGATATACCTCGTTGCAAGCCGGAGTGCTTGTGTTGGGTTAGTTGTGAGCCCATGAAAAACAACGTGTAGGGTTTTGTGCTGGTAAGCCCGAGTTAAAACCGGCTGGGTTCGTTGTGCGCCCGTGAAAACAACAAGTTTGAGTTGTGAGCTTGGAAAATAACTCGGCTATAATCTAGAGAGATTATAGTGTGGACCCAAGTGAATCTTGGGAGTGGACGTAGGTGTTGGTTGCACCGAACCACTATAAAATTATCTTGTGTTTGTCGTGCCATATTTTCTCTCTCTCTATCTCTCTTTATTTGCTTGTGTATTGATTTAAGTTAGCCTCTCACTTGCACATCTTGCTAACTAATCAACTAAAGTTAAAAAGACTTAAATTTTTAAGAACCCAATTCACCCCCCCCCTCTTGGGTTGCCATCTGGGCCAACAATTGGTATCAGAGCAAGTGCTCATTTAGAATTTGATCTCACGATCAAGGGCTAAAGATCCTTATGGCAATACAAAGTGGTTCATGTTTTGCTGAAGGTCATTCTACGAATCAACCTCCTTTATTTAATGGAACCAACTATTCATATTGGAAAGCAAGAATGAGAATATTCATTCAAGCTTCGGACTATGAATTATGGGAAGTAATAATAAACGGACCTAGTACACCCACACACCTTATTGATGGCACTATTGTTCCTAAACCCGAAAGGGATTGGAATGATAATGATAGGAGAATGACACAACTAAATGCTAAAGCCATTAATATTTTATATTGTTCCTTAGACTCAAATGAATTCAACCGAATCTCAACTTGTAATTCCGCAAAAGAAATTTGGGATAGGTTGGAAATAACTCATGAAGGAACAAACCAAGTAAAAGAATCAAAGATAAATATTTTGGTTCATAAATATGAATTGTTTACAATGGAACAAACTGAAACCATCACATGCATGTTCACTAGATTCACTGATATTGTGAATGGTTTAAAAAGTCTTGGTAGAATTTATTCTAATGCTGATCTTGTGCGCAAAATTCTTAGGTCACTACCAAGATCGTGGGAAGCGAAAGTCACTGCTATCCAAAAAGCAAAGAACCTCAATGCATTACCTTTAGAGGAGCTTCTAGGATCCTTAATGACCCACGAGTTAACAATGAAGCAGCATGTTGAGGAGGATACAAAAAGAAGGAAAACACTTGCCCTCAAGACTGCAGAAATGGAAGAGAGCAGCAGTGAAAGTAATGATGAAGATGATGAGGAAACTGCTCTCTTGGCCAAAAAATTCAGAAAGTTTATGAGAAAAAGGCCCTTCCATAAAAAGAAATTTGGAGCAAGATTTGATGGAGAAAAAGATAAGAAAAAGGACAAGGAGAAAGAAAAAGAAAAAGAGCCCTTAGTATGTTATGAGTGCAAAAAGCCAGGGCACTTTAAGTATGATTGTCCTTTGCTGAAAAAGGCCTACAAGAAAAAGAAGAAAGCATACATGGCAACATGGTCTGATGAATCTTCCTCGTCGGAAGAAGATGAACAAAAGGAAGTTGCCAATATCTGCTTCATGGCCAACGACAACGACAATGAGGTAAGTTCTGAAAACTCAAATGATGAATTTACATTTGATGAAATGTTTGAGGCTTTCAATGAACTTATGATTGATTTTAAATCTTTGAAAAAGAAGTATAAGTTTTTGAAAAATGACAATATTAGCTTAGCTAAAAGTAAAAATGAATTAGCTTTAGAAGTTAAGAACTTAACTAATGAAAAAGAAGAACTTAGCAAAGAAAGAGATAATCTTAATCAAGAAATAGATTTGTTAAAATCTGAAACTAAAAACTCAACAAAAGATTTAAAAGATCAATTAGAAACTTTAGCTTTAGAAAAAGAACAGCAAGTTAAAGAAAATGACTCTCTTAAGAAAGATGTTAAAAAATATAAAGACATTGTTGAGAAATTCATCTTAAGTTCAACTAAACTTAACATGATCTTAGATAATCAAAAAGCTGTTTTCGATAAAGCTGGCCTAGGTTATAATACGTTTAGGAAACAAAAATTTTTAAAGAATATTTTTGTAAAAGCCAATCAAAGTAATATAACTTGTTTTAAATGCAATGAAAAAGGTCATAAATCTTTTGAATGCAAAACATTAAATGATAACAACAAGTTAAATGTTAAAGCAAGAAAATATGGGTTCCGAAAGGAACAATTTTTGTTACTGCTAACCATGAAGGACCCAAGAAAGCTTGGGTACCTAAGCATAAAGTTTGATTATATTGCAGGAATGTCTTGTAGCCAAAAGATCAAAGAAAAAGTGGTACCTTGATAGTGGCTGCTCAAGACATATGACGGGTGACAAAGATGAATTCATCACCCTGGAAGAAAAGAAAGGTGGAGTTGTGACGTTTGGCGATAACGGTAAAGGTCAAATAATGGGCCTTGGTAAAGTTCGCATAACTCCATCTATAGTTATTGATAATGTACTTTATGTTGATGGTTTAAAGCACAATTTAATTAGTATAAGCCAACTATGTGATAAGAACTTTAATGTTTCATTTAAATCTTCTATTTGCATAGTATCTGATTCCATTAATGATAGCATTGTTTTTACTGGTTATAGACATGGCAATGTGTACTTAGTTGACTTAGATAAATTATCTGAGAGTAGTCATTGCCTAATTGCTGACAATGCTAACATAAATGATATTGGATGGTTATGGCATCGTAGATTAGGTCATGCAAGCACACACCTTATTTCAAAATTAATTAAAATGGATTTAGTTAAAGGATTACCTAAACTAGATTTTGAAAACAACAAAATATGTGATGCATGTCAATTTGGAAAACAAACTAGAAGTTCTTTCAAATCTAAAAACATTGTTTCAACTTCTAGGGCACTAGAGCTACTTCACATGGATCTTTTGGACCAACTAGAACCACAAGTCTAGGAGGAAAGAAATATGGTCTAGTGATTGTAGATGATTATTCTAGATATACTTGGGTAATGTTTTTAGCTCACAAAGATGAGACTTTCTCGATATTCCTGAAATTCTTCAAGAAAGTCACAAATGAGAAAAACACTACTATAGTATCTCTAAGAAGTGATCATGGAACTGAATTTGAAAATCACTTATTTGAAAGTTTTTGTTCTGAAAATGGAATTAATCATAATTTTTCAGCCCCTAGGACTCCACAACAAAACGGTGTAGTTGAAAGAAAAAATAGGACTCTAGAAGACATGGCCCGTACCATGCTATGCGAAAGTAACCTACCAAAGTACTTTTGGGCGGAAGCAATTAACACAGCATGTTACATCTTAAATAGAGCTTTAATAAGACCAATATTAAAGAAAACACCTTATGAATTATGGAATGAAAGAAAACCAAATATAAAATACTTTCATGCATTTGGATGTAAATGTTTCATTCATAATAATGGTAAAAACAACTTAGGAAAATTTGATGCTAAATCTGATGAAGGAATTTTTCTAGGTTATTCAACAACTAGTAAAGCTTATAGAATCTTTAACAAGAAAACTTAGTAGTTGAAGAATCCATTCATATAGTTTTTGATGAATCTTTAGCAACTGGATCTGAAAAGATTGATGATGAGGAAGATACAAACATAATTGAAAAAGATCTTGAAAAACTTAATATTGAAGTATCTTCAGATCATGAGCAAGAAGCTAAAGATGATGATTCACATAAGGACGATGATGTCAATATTGATCATAATGATATAGATCTTCCAAGAGACTGGAGATATGCTCATAGTCATCCCAAGGAATTGATTATAGGTGATCCATCTCAAGGAATAAGAACTAGATCATACATGAGAAATATTAGTAATCATCTTGCATTTGTATCACAAATTGAACCTAAAACTATAGAAGAAGCTGAAAAAGATAATAATTGGATGTTAGCAATGCAAGAAGAACTAAATCAATTTACTAGAAATAATGTTTGGACTTTAGTTGAAAGACCTAAAAATCATTCAGTAATAGGATCAAAATGGATATTAGAAATAAACTAGATGAAAATGGCATAGTAATTAGAAACAAAGCTAGATTGGTTGCAAAAGGATATAATCAAGAAGAAGGTATTGATTTTGATGAAACCTTTGCACCAGTAGCTAGATTAGAAGCCATTAGGCTATTACTTGCATTTGCATGTCATATGAATTTTAACTTATTTCAAATGGATGTAAAAAGCGCATTTTTAAATGGATTTATAAATGAAGAAGTTTATGTAGAACAACCACCAGGTTTTGAAGATCACGAATTTTCAAATCACGTTTTTAAATTGCACAAAGCTTTATATGGTTTGAAACAAGCACCTAGAGCTTGGTATGATAGGTTAAGTAAATTCTTAATTAGAAAATGATTTTACAAGAGGAAATGTTGATAAAACTTTGTTTTTGAAAAGAAAAAGTAAAGATTTACTTGTAGTACAAATATACGTAGATGACATTATTTTTGGTGCTACTAACAATTCTCTTTGTCAAGAATTTGCAAAGTTGATGCAGGGAGAATTCGAGATGAGCATGATGGGAGAACTCAACTTCTTCCTTGGACTCCAAATCAAACAATGCAAGGAGGGAATCTTTATCAACCAAACCAAATACAAGAGAACTACTCAAAAAGTTTGGTATGGAAACAATGAAACCCCTCGGAACTCCAATGAGTCCTTCATGCAAGCTAGACAAAGATGAAGAAGGTAAAAAGGTTGATCAAAAATATTATCGAGGTATTATCGGATCCCTTCTTTATTTAACAGCAAGTAGACCAGATATTATGTTTTCAGTATGTTTATGTGCTAGATTTCAATCTGAACCTAAAGAATCACATTTAATAGCTGTTAAAAGAATTTTAAGATATCTAAATGGAACTAAAAATGTAGGTTTATGGTATTCTAGAGACTCACATTAAACCTAATTGCATATTCGGATTCTGATTATGCTGGATGTAAATTAGATAGAAAAAGCACAAGTGGTGCATGCCATTTCTTAGGAAGTAACTTAATCACATGGTTTAGCAAAAAGCAAAATTCAGTTGCATTATCAACTACTGAAGCTGAATATGTAGCAGCTGGAAGTTGCTGTGCGCAAATCCTATGGATTAAGCGACAACTTGAAGACTATGGTATCACACTTGATAAAACACCCATAAGATGTGATAACACTAGCGCAATCAACTTAACTAAAAATCCAATTCAACACTCAAGGACAAAACACATAGAAATTAGATATCATTTTATAAGGGAACATGTAGCTAATGATGAAATTTGTTTAGATTATGTAAACACTGAAGAACAATTAGCTGACATCTTTACAAAACCTTTAAGAGTTAGGAATTTGTAATCCTTTTGAATAAATTTTGAAACCTTTAAGGAAATATATCCAGAGTTCTTTCAATTTCTCAAAATCTTAAGGAAATTTTATCTAGAACTCATATCAATTTGATCTCTCAAAATCCATGATTTTTAATCATACTCAAAGATCAAATTTTGGACTCATTTCGGATTCTCTGAATCTTAATCTATTTTTTCTCTGAAATGGTCTCGGAGCCGACTCGAACAGTATCGGAGTCGACTCGAGTTTCTGCTGAAACTCAGGAGTCGACCCCTTCTCTGAGCGAGTCGACTCGAGATCGTGTCCGTGCTCTGTGACTAGTCGGGAGCCGACTCCACACTTTGCGCGAGTCGACTCGACGTGGTCCCAGTCTGATTATTTAGGGCACGAGTCGACCCCATGGACATTTCATTCATTTCAAATCATTCCAAACCCTCTCCAAAGCTTTCCCAAACCCTCCAAACCTCAAAAACCTCTGATTAACCACTCCTTCGAGATCTATGGCACCCAAAACCCGTGGAGCTAGCACTAGTGGCGCCGGTTTGAAGAGGAAGCGGACCGTTCGACGACCCGTCCGCGAGCCGTCTACGGATTCATCCTCTACCCCTTCTCCGAGTGATTCTCCTCTCCAGCTGCCACTCTTCAGGTAGATCATCTTGCCAGTAGAGTTGTCACAACAGGAAGAAAGGTTGATTTTGAATTGTTTGAGAATGAAGGCTTTATAATAGGTAGACAACTGATTGAGATGGGATTTGAGAAATGTGTTCATTAGACTGTCCCACGTACCCTGCTCTCGTTAAGGAATTTTACAAGAATTTGACCAGAGGAGATGATGGTTTAGTGAGCAAAGTGAGAGGCATTGGTCTGAACATCACTTTCACTATCTATCTAGATTGTTGAATTTACCCCTGTCTGGACCATCCACCTTTGCCCCAGAAGATAGATCTCCAGCCCTCACCAGGCTATTGAACAGAAATTTTGAAGGATTTGAAGAAGTATTTGCTAGTCAATTGCCTTTGGAATTAAGATTACTTCACAACATCTGCAGCAGAATTTTGTTTCCCAAGACCGGCAGATTCGACTATGTATCTGAGAGAGATATTTTCATTATGGATGCTGTTGTTTCTGGGAAGCCCATTAATCTACCTCGGATGATCATATGGTACATTGCAGATTGTGGTGGGAAAAAGAAATCAAGTTTGCCCTATGGCATGGTTTTAACTAAGTTATTTCGAAGCCAAGGGATTGTATTTGGTGATAGTGAGCCGAAAAAGGAACTAAGGCATACTGATTTTTACTCTTTGGCTACTATACATCGAATGGGGTTTGTTAAGAGGAATGGAAATTGGGAGAGAAAGAATGTTACAGAGGACAGAGCTATAGATGCTGAGGCCCCCAGACCTTCTATGAGACATTCATCACCTGAGCCTCCTCAATGCTCGTCTGTTCCAGATTCTGTTCCAGCTCCTGCTCCTGATTCTACCCCTGCTCCTGCTATTGCTCCTGCTCAGTCTTCAACTCTATCATCTGGTAGCTTTTCTGATGTACAGTTAGATCAGCTTAGATCTTTATTCAAATCTGAGATAAGTGAGCATGAAAATAGACTGAAAGTAGAATTTGATGAAAAGTTTATGAATTTAAAAGAAGCCTTATATTCACTTAGTGATCGGGTTGCATCGATTGAGTCTACTCTCAGTTCATCTACCAGCTCCTTAAGTGAAGACTTAAAGAATATCTTTGGAGAACTTAAGGATATCTGCGGTGACTCAGAGACCTATTCCCAGTGCAACGCTGAGCTTCAGGATAAAATTACATCTGCTTGTACTTTTGTTGATAATAAGCTCAAAGATTATGTTAGACTTCAATGTGAAGGAATGAAACAGATTGTTGATCACTTGAATAGAATTACTAGAAGAAACATTTAACTTTTTATGTAATCTCTTTTTGATGTAATCAAGTTTACTTTCAATGCAATGAGCATGGTTACATTTTCATGTATTATCATTTTGAAGTAATGAGAAAGTTTGATGCATTACTTATGTCTATTTCAATTGTAAGTATCCTTGAATACTTTGAATGATTATCCTCAATTGATAAGTTAAATAGAGAAAGATAAAGAATGTTATTGATATTGAACTTCCTAACCTTTTTGTTGATTACAAAAAAGGGGGAGAGATTTTATTCAATCGTATATGCCTTCAATTCAATCAAAGTTTAATTTTGAAAGAGGGAGAGCATAAGGGGAGATAAATTGAATTTCATAAAGAAAATGCTTAAGTTTCTGAATTTGAAAAATTTTGAATGATTTATAAAATTAAGGTTCATAGGGGGAGCTACCTCATTGAGGGGGAGCCTTTCCATGAACACAATAGTTATTTTGGAATCACAAATTTTTAATTTTATAATGCATATACTCAATGTTTTTGTCATCATCAAAAAGGGGGAGATTGTTGAGAAATTATTAAAACATAATTGTCCCAACTTTATTGATTTTGATGATTTCCAAAAGCCATGGGTACCTTAAAGAATACAATGAGTCTATTTATCAAAAACCTTGAGCTTATTCAAATTGAAAGGAATGGACTCTCAATGGTTAAATTTAATGAGCTTTGAATCCTTTAGAAAAAGGAGTTTCAAGCTCTATGCTTAAAAGATTTCAAAAAGGAATTTTTACACATTATAATTCAATCTATAAATTTTTGAAACATGTCTTGAATCCATGCTTAATGTCATATTTAATGTATTCAAGTCACATTTATATTTTAAATTTATTCTGGGATGAATTTCAAAGTCAATCAGAAAAATATCTGACTTTTGATACATTCCGGAGCCGACTCTAGAGTTTCAGAGTCGACTCCTATAAGCCATAGAGTTTTCTGATTTTCTCGAGTCGACCCTTGGTTTTCAAGAGTCGACCCCTGACTCTTTGCGAGCCGACTCCTATCTGTGCGAGCCGACTCCGCTCAAACAACAGAAACCATGTTTTTTGAGCACTTCTCGAGTCGACTCCCCATTTTCCTCGAGTCGACTCCCGATTTTCTGGAGCCGACACTTTAGTTTTTCGCGAGTCGACCCTCTAATGTTTAAAATGTTTCTATTTTTAGTAATCGACTTCGAGCCGACTCCCACACTGCTCGAGTCGACTCCGCGAAATCTAGGCGCGATTTTTAACGATGACACATCAGCCCCAACGGTAAGATTTTCAAATAACGGCTATTTTTCTTTGTCTCTAACGGATATATTTTTGCAGAATCTATAAATAGAGGAGCTCTTTTCAAATCAAAACGGTCAAAAAAAAATCAAAAAGAGAGAAAAGAATATCTTTCAAAAAGAGGGAAAAACAGAGCTTTCATAGGAAAATCTTTTAGCTCAAAATAGAGTGATTCAAAAGGAGTGAAATCAAAGAGAAAGATTCGTCTGCTCCATCTCATCAATCCACAAGAGTCAAAGAAAATCCATAAGCGTTTCAAAGATCAAATCGAAGGATTTTCAAAAGGAGAAAAAGCTTCATCTCAACTCCAAAGTCTTCAACGGTCAAGAATCTTGCTGAGGCCTGATTCAACACTTCAAGAGGAGTTAAAGAGAAGAAGGAAGAAAGCCAAGGCCACTACCATCTGCAATACTATCAGGCTTTTCTAACTCTTTATTTTATACTTCATTTGTATATTTGCTCAAGGGGAGCATTTCATTATCCAAACACTATTATTCTGATTGTTTGCTGATTCAATCAGTGGATTGAATCAGTGGAGGTTGATATACCTCGTTGCAAGCCGGAGTGCTTGTGTTGGGTTAGTTGTGAGCCCGTGAAAAACAACGTGTAGGGTTTTGTGCTGGTAAGCCCGAGTTAAAACCGGCTGGGTTTGTTGTGCGCCCGTGAAAACAACAAGTTTGAGTTGTGAGCTTGAAAAACAACTCGGCTGTAATCTAGAGAGATTATAGTGTGGACCCAAGTGAATCTTGGGAGTGGACGTAGGTGTTGGTTGCACCGAACCACTATAAAATTATCTTGTGTTTGCCGTGCCATATTTTCTCTCTCTCTATCTCTCTTTATTTGCTTGTGTATTGATTTAAGTTAGCCTCTCACTTGCACATCTTGCTAACTAATCAACTAAAGTTAAAAAGACTTAAATTTTTAAGAACCCAATTCACCCCCCCCCCTTTTGGGTTGCCATCTGGGCCAACAACCGAGATATCGCCTTGCGTTTTAACCCAAGGCCAAAACTGCCTCCGTACTTCAGACTAAACCAAAGAACTTCCTTTCAGTTCAGCATGACCGAACATTATCTTGTACTTCGGTCCAATCTAAGGTAACCACTTTTGTCTCGATAATGACGGGACACGCTATAAGCCCCGGTCTACACCCGAAATGCGTAAGCCCTGGTCAAGGCTGGAGTGCATCCTTCGTCAAAAGCCTCGATGAAAACCGAGTGATATACAATGCTCCTACTGGAACTTACGAGTCCCTTTTACCTTGGTCGAAATAGGAGTCCCGCGCCGGAAGTTCCCCGAGGTAATGTTTCATTTCGTAAGGCTCATATGATAAAGAAAAATATTTCAAAAATTACAATGAGAAGTTCAAGAAAGCTTTTCTTCATTCATCACAAGAAGGGACGACAAAAAGAAAGAAAAATACATTGGCCCTCACAGAGGCTTATCATTCTCTCCAGGAGCCACTGAGCTCTCCCCTCGCCGCAGAATCGGCTTGCCCACCTGTTGCTGAAGGGATGCCACCCTCCACTCCAACCTATTGTTGGCTTCATGGAGGTGCACAATCTCTCTGGTACAGGCGGCCATGTATTGTTCGGCCGCCCTTTGGGATTGCTCATGGCTAGCAAGCGATGATGCCAGGACTTCCCCATCCATGACTGTCCTAGTACGGCCCCTGCGGGCCCCCCAGCAGACATCGACGTCGAGTGGCGCTCTGGTCGACCTTCCCCCCTCCTCGGAAGCCATCTTGCTATCGTAAGCTAAGATAGGCCAACAGGAGATCGGCAGAGGAGATGGTTAACGATAGCACACCACCCATCGTTATTTAAACTACTTCAGGCGAGCATCCCGATCGCCCGAGCCATCAGTATCAACGCCACTGCCATAAAACCTCACCACGTGTCATTACTTCAGTGGCCGCTCGCGGGAAGCGAAGAATCGCTCCCCCTTTACCGAAAGGGATAAATAAATGACGGCGAGGAATTCAACAAATCCCCTTTTTCGGGACCGAGCTTCCTCCGAAAGCACGACCGCTTCCTCGCCTCGACCAAGCCGAGTTACCCAACTTCAGCTCTAACCAAGATACCTCTGTGATCCTTGGCCATTACCTGCCGAGCTATCTTATCTCTCGGTCAAAGCCGAGCTATCATGTATCTCGGCTTCATCAAAGCCATCTCTATACCCCGGCCTCGACCAAGAAGTTCACTCAGATCCGAGCTAAATCGACCGAATGGTGCAAATAAGCCATAGGTTGTTCGCGTTTGAAAGAAAACTCGAGACAAGAAATCATCCAAGAAAAACAATTAGATAGAGACAAAAGGCTCATTCATTGAAAACTTCAACCGAGTTACAAATTTGAAAAACAAAAAGCATACAGACGACCCTCAAGAATCAGGGTTGGGAACGGCCTCAGCGGCCTCAACAGCCTCCTCCATAACGTCCTGGGAAGCTCGACTTGTCTCGCCCACTTCAAATGTCTTTGCCTCCTCGGTGGCAGGCTGTGAGGGTCCCTCAGGAGCTGCAACTCCACTGGGACCCGTAACAACATCGGGATCGACATCTGAAACGTCGTCGTATTCATCCTCCTCAATCCATGGGGTACGAGCCTCGGAGGTTTCAACGTCCAAGAAGGAGAGGTCCCATTCCGGATGCTCCTTAGATATCTTGTTTCGAATGTCCTCCACACTAAGCTGGAAGGCATCGGCATAGGTTGCGTCTTGTTTGCCCCTGAGTAGAGCGAGCCGCATTTCAGTTTCAGCAACTTGACTCCGTAGTAGGGCGATCTGCTCCTCGGACTCACTGGCCTGCCTTTCGATCTCTGAGCTCCTCCCTCGACTAGACGCCAATTCCCCTTGTAGGGTCTGCATCTGGTTTTGGTTCTCCAGCTCCGCCTTCTTCATCTGAAAAACAGAATTAGCCGATGCCGGTGAACAAATAAGGGAAGCAAAATGGGGTAGTACCATACCTCCTCCTCCTGCCGGGCTAACTTCTTGGTCAATTCCTCGACCTTGCCAAAAGCCCTCAGCATATTAGCTTTAGCCTACTCGATTCTGCTTTTGAGGTCATTGATCTTTGACTGCCTATTATTGGCTTCTCCCCAGGCTTGGGAGAGCTCGCCATCGAGTTCGGTTAATCTGCTCTAGTACCACTTGATCCTGTCGTCCCTATCGGCGATTCCACGATTGAGTTGCAGTGCCCTCTCTTCCAACTCGCCAAGCATTATGTTCAGGCGATTTCTCTCCTCGACGGATTCTCTCCTCTGCCTGCCCAAGCTTTCGCTAAACTATTTTTTAACAGTTTCCATTTCTCCCGCATGCCTAGCTTTGATCTGCGATAACTCCAAGCATGTGTCATCATACTTCGCCAATAGCCCGCATAGCTCCTTCACTTCAAGCCTTAGCTTTGACGCGTCGTCGAGAGCGGCCTGATGCAGTACCCTCATCCTTGCCAAATTCTCGTTGGTGGTACCCAGAGCTCGCTCAAATGTATCAAACGCCTCCGCTCACGATCGAAGCTCGGCGCTGACTCTCCTGACCTAGATGCTAGCCCCTGTCGCCAGGTTTAAGCGCCAGCACAGCGCTCTGGTGATTAAAGCACTATGCAGAATGAAGCACGAGTGAGAAAAGCGTGACTAAGCTAATCAGAAAACACTCATTATTCGGGAATAGTAACTCACCCGGGAGATGTAAGATCTGGCTAACCCCATGAGGGTAGAATTGTTGATCTCGGGAAGAAGATGGACATCCTTCGCCACATTCCGCTAGCTGAACATGGCATCAACGAGGTCTAGGTCCACGAATTCATCCACCGAGGGATCCATGCCCGGGTACAGCGCTGACCTCATTAGGGCAGCAAATGCCGCCTCGATGGCTGAATCCGAACTACTAGGCTGACCGTCCCCGTCCGAGGGATCGCTTCGGGCAACTTCCGACTGAGAAGCCTTTGACCTCTTGGCGTCCTTCGATAGAATTCTAATCTGGGATTCCTCAGATAACTCGGCTAGCCCAGGCGCCAATTTTCCCGAAGCTCTGATGGAGGGAACTTCGACTGCAAGACTCTTACCTTTCCCTCCCCTTGTCCAAGCTTCTTCTCTCGATCGTAGACACCTGCTCCTCCTTCGCGGGCTCCACCAAAACCGCAGTCTGTTCATCAACTTCTCCAACCTCTCCAGGAAGAAGTTCTCCAGCCGTAGGCTCCTTTCGAGCCTCCACTACAGTCGACCCAACGTCACCACCTCTAAATCCCTCCGGGGGGAGCCCTCCAATGGGAGGCTCATCTTGAGCCTCGATGATTGCAGCTGCTCCGTCCTGTCCTCCCGCCAAGGCCGGAGATGCTTCCTCACTCAAAGGAGAGCCCCAAGAGGCACCGACCTCTACCGCTCCAGTCATTGGCTCATCTCCAAAAGAAGGGGCTCCCGGACAAGTCAACGGAGTCTCATCGGACTGTCTACTATTTCCACCACTAAAGGACAAGGGATCTCAGCAATCCTCTCTAAGCCTTCCTCTGCTTTCAGTGCCTCCGCCGTGACTACTCCAACCTCCGACGAGTGCTCTTCAGAAAAATGAGCTTTTTTCTCAGCTTGCACTTCTCCCCACCGCTGCTCTCCCCCGGGCGCTTGCCAAACTTTTTTCTTATGCGACCCGATAGTTCAAACTTTCTAGCTATGGGAACAGAGGCAAACGGTCAGACCAAGATACACTTGCTCGAGTTGAATCAACAGAAAAAAGAAAAGGACCTACCACGAGGGTCGAGAGGGCTAAGCCCGACGGCAAAAAGAGCCTCCTCCGATAGTAAATCAGCCGAGAACGTCCTGCCATCACGGAGGATTTCCAAGTCCTCCTCCTCCTGTTCAGATAGAGTCGGATGTGCTTCCACATCCCGGATAAAATTTCCCCATCCCCGGGGAAAATCGGAGCCGATGTTCCCCTCAGCGATAAAGAACCTGACCTTCCACTCCTTTATGGATGATGGCTTATCTTTTATCGTCTTAAACGACCTCCGAGGTCCAATGTAAGGCTACTCTGATTTCCTCCCAGACATCAGATGGTAACAGGCACGAAAGAGGGGAAGAGTCGCCGTTACCTGAATCCGGCTACACATTGAGATAAACCCGACGATGCTGCGCCAACTGTTGGGAGCCACTATTGTCGGGCAAATGTTATAGAATCTCATGATCTCCTTCACCAAGGGATGAAGGGAAAATCATAGGCTGGCTTTCAGGTTGTCTTCATAAAGAAAGACCCCATTCCCCAGATATTGCGAAACCCTATGCTCGGGCTCCGGCAATCTCAGAAGAACATCCGAGGGAATGCGTACTGTTGGCGTATCCTCCCCAAATCCTCGGTGGCAATCTCCGAAACCATGTCATCAGGGCTCATCATTCTACTGGCGAGAGAAACACCGAGCGAGACTATAGAGGAAGCAGAGAACAAGAGTCTCCAAAGATGGACGAAAGAGCGCTGCAAGCAGAAACAGCGCTGTTTCGACTTTGCTTCCCTCCAAAGGAAACGCCTTAAGAGAAAAATGAGGCATCTCAACCAAGACACCCGGAGCCGCCACTGCGGACGCCATAAAAATTGGGATTTGCTACGTGGTGATTCCCTAACCATCGCCCCAAAGAAGCCTTATGTGATGCGTCCCGTAAAGGCATGTCCCACAAAGGCGTGGCGGCTATGCAGCATTAAATAAGGCATCATTACGTAGGCTGTCAAATCTAGATCCCTCCGTTCAGATCATGCCACCTAGAGTTATACTCCCTACGCCCGAACCTACGCTTCGAACTAGGGAGTGGGGGCATGTATTGAGGGGTAAAATCATCGTCGCCTAAATAATCGTGTAGGTGCTAGGGTTAGTCCTTGACTCTCACATGCTGAACAACACCCGCTAGAGATGAGTCAGCCTCTGTAAGTTGGGGCGCCTTAGTCCCTCACCGAGCTAAGGATTCCCAAGGCGCGGGTCTCATCTCTCGGCCCCAGCTGAGCCTTTTCATCCTTTGGCATTTCTAGCCGAGCTATCTCATTTCTCGGCACCTCCGGCCGAGCTATCTCATCTCTCAGCATCTCTGACCGAGCTATCTCATCTCTCGGCACCTCCAGCCGAGCTATCTCATCTATCGGCATCACCAGCCAAGCTGTCCTTATTGTTCGGCCTAGCCCGAATGACATTTACACCTCTGCGAACTCTAACGCAGGAGAGCCTAAGCCCATAAGGTTCCAAATAGGTATCATATCCGGGAGTGGCCTAGGATCCATGATGGTCGCCTAGAGCCCTGGAGCCTATACAACAGTTGAACCTCGGGATATCAACAAGCTCTCTCAGTCGTTGATCCTCTAACTAACCAGATACGAATCCCACCGATCTCATAACAGACTGGATTCAGATCCTAACAACTTTCAGACCACGACGCCTCCAGTAACCAGGTGATTCTCTGTAAATATCACAGCTTCAGATCCCCTTAGGTACGCCATCTCTGCATGCTCAACACACTTCTTTGCACATTGAAGGCGCCCGCACACCTGTTCACCCTCTTTCCACCATTAACGCTCTACTCAGAGCTTCCAAGAGGCCCCTGGAGAGTCTCTTCAGCGAGAGCCTTCTCTTCACATTTGTTGTTGTCGATCTCCACTGACTTGAGCGTCGGAGGGTCTTCCGTAGAGGGCCACCCCAACGCCTCTCGCGTGAGGAATGTCTTGCAGATCCGCCCAGGAGGGAGCCCATCTCGAAGCCTGATCGCGCCGAGTCAGAGGACGGATTTCTACATCAACAATATATATATATATATTTTTGAAAACCAACAACTGGTATCAGAGCGGTCATGCACTAATATTAATATTGTCATGATGTCAATATGTGATAATTTGACATGTTTTATAATATTTGATATTAGGCATGCATGTTATGGATGGGTATATATAAATATTTGGTATTTGGTATGTATAAATATTTGATATTTGGTATGCATAAATATTTGATATTTGGTATGCATAAATATTTGATATTTGGTATTTATTTTTACCGTGAACTGTTTTCTTAAAAGTTGAGCATGGGATATAGATCCCAAGAATTATGGGCATGGGATTTATCATGTTCTTGGTTTCTATCGTGTTCAACCCAGGGGTAATCAAGAGGGAGGTTACTGGTAGTACCTCGGATCTTTTTCTCAATAGACGTATGGTAGGGATATTAGGGACGCACCGTAAGGGAGGTTGATGGTAGTACCTTGGTGCATTTGACCCAACTATCTGCGATCCGGAGAGCACAATAGGCTGCTAAGAAATATTTATGATTTAATTAATTACCACATTGGGAATTAATTTTTAAAACTAAAAGGATCTGCGATTTGATCACAAATTTTATCACGTCAAAATCCAAACTGGTTTGTGTTCTACGTGAAGAAAATCAATATAAAAATCCCAAATGGTTTGGGACAAATCACAAACTTGTTTTTTAAGCAAATTGGGCCTAAGCCCACTCCAAACAGTTTGACCACAAGATGGCCCACGATCATTAAAATAAAATAATTTATTTGATGAGTTAATTTTATCATGCCATATAGAAATTAGAAATATCCATCCTATGCATTATAAAATTATTGATTAGGACTATTTGACTAATCATGATTATGCCTATTTATAGGGTCTTAGTTAATGAACAAAGACAATATTATTCTAATTATAAATATATTTAAAAAGGTTTTTAAATGGATGGTTTGGAATTATAATATTAAGAATTTTATTCTAAATAAAATTATGAAATTAAAAATAGTCTTAGGTTAAGTTAATATATGATATTAATTTAATAATGAGATAATTAAATCTAAGACTAATCTATTTAATTTCATAAATAACAAGAATATGTTTTTTTATATAGAAATCAATTTCAAAAGTTAATATGTGATATTAAATTTTAAAAATATGATTATAAAATTTTTTTGATATTAATTTCTAAAAAGATAATAGTTATCTTAAAATATTTATAAGAATTCGATTCTTGAGAGAATTAAATTCATAGATTAAATCTACATGAGATGACAAGATTTAAAGGTTATTGAATTTAATTCACAAAGATAAAATGTTATCTTTATATAATAAAATAATCATACTTTAATAATGAGTAATTAATAAATTTGTTGGTCTCCACCATTGGTTTAGCAGTTTAGCACCATGAGAGTTGAACGGTGCCTCGAGGCGCTTTGATTTTGTCCCCCTACGGGTGGTGTCCATTCAATTCAATACCAAGGCTAGATCTCTTAGGATAGAATTTCTGGATGTATTTCAAGCATGACCTACCCTACGGCGGCACGCTTGGGTTAAGTCTAGAAATTTGAAATGGTGGATCTTACTCATAAAGATATGAGATAAAATGTGTTGATTATATCTTTGACTAAACCTTTTCTAATTCGGTAGTTAATAAGTGTGGAAATAAGAGTTATTTTAGAAACATACTTATTAATCGAGAAGAGTCTCGGTTTAACTAAGTGTGCAAGCTGACCTACCCTACGACGGCAGACTTGTACATGCTAGTTGAATTATCGAGGGAATAGAATATGGGTTTTTTTTTTGTATTTTTCCTAAATTGTTCAATTATTTTTTAAATCTTTATTCCAAAAACTTATAAACATTCATCTTGACTAATTTTTCAGAAAATAGCTTTGAACAATCCCATTACTTCTCTGTTTTCTAGTAATACCCTAACTAAAGAAAACTATCTCAAATGAAATCTGATCTTGACAATATTTTGACTAATGAAAGAGAAGAAAAATAGTAAATGTGATTTACTTGTACTTGAAGCTTGTCTAGTTGAGGTTGATACCTCCTTTTGGATAATTGATTCAGGGGCAACAAACATGTTTGTTCTTCTATGCAACTCCTTAGTTCTTCAAGAGAGCTTTCTGATGGTGAGTTGACAATGAGGGTTGGCAATAGGGCTACGGTATCGGCCAAGGCAGTTTGAACAGCCGTCTTTTGTTTGGAAAGAAATTTCTTATTCTGAATAATGTTTATTTCATTCCAAACTTTTCTAGAAATTTGATTTTAGTTTCTAAACTTCATGAACAATGTTATGGAATTTCATTTAATGGAAATGTTATTTTAGTTTCAAGAAATGGTCTTGAAATTTGTCATGGATGTTTAGTTGATGGGTTATATGTTTTATCGCCTTATGAAAATGTTTCTTACAATACCGAACTATTTAAAGTAGCTAATCCTAAGACTAACAAAAGACAAAAGGTAATAAATAGTGATAATGAATCATATCTCTGGCACCTTAGGCATGGTCACATTAACCTTGATAGGATAAACAGACTTGTGAAGGATGGTCCTCTGAGAGAGCTAAGTGTTGGCACTCTTCCGTCTGTGAGTCTTGTTTAAAAGGTAAAATGACCAAAAGACCTTTCTCTGCAAAGGACCAAAGGGCTAATGAACCACTAGAGCTAGTACATTCGGATGTGTGTGGACCATTCAACGTACACGCTAGAGGTGGTTATGAGTACTTTGTCACTTTCACTGATGATTACTCAAGATATGGTTTTGTTTACCTAATGCAAAGAAAGTCTGAGACTTTTAGAAAGTTTCGGGAATTTTGAGCAGAAGTTGAAAAATAATTAGGTAAATCACTTAGATATGATTTGATCAATGATTAGTTATTCCTCACTATCGATATCATTTTGGGGATACGCCTTACAGACGGCAATACACATTTTGAATGTTGTACCATCTAAATCTGTATCCAAGACACCCTTAAAGATGTGGAATGGGCAAAAACGATTTACGTCATTTTTGCATATGGGGGTGTCCAGTTCATGTTCTTAAGGGCAAATCTGGGAAGCTAGAACCACGAACAGAAGTATGTCTATTCGTTGGCTACCCAAAGGGCACCAAAGGAGGTTTGTTTTATAGTCCACAAGAAAAGAAGGTGTTTGTATCGACAAATGCCACTTTTCTTGAAAATGATTATATACATAAATTCAAATCTCGGAGTAAAGTTGTACTCGAAGAGTTGCTCAAAGATCAGATTACCACTCCATCAACAAGAGTTGTTGAAATTAAGGAAGAAGAAACCACATCTTCTAGTCAGGATATTATGGTGCCTAGACGTAGTGGGAGGGTTATCAGAACCCCAGCCCGCTATAGATAGGATAGAAAAGCAAATGTTATGGTAGCTGATACCAACGATGATGATCCATCATCATACCAGCATGTGATGGATGATCCTGATAAGGACAAATGGCTAGAAGCTATGAACCCAAGAAATGGAGTCTATGTACTCCAATACTATCTGGGAACTTGTAGATCCACCTGAAGATGTCAGGCCCATTGGATGTAAATGGATCTTTGAGAAGAAAAGAGGAGCAGATGGGAAGGTAGAAACCTTCAAAGCTAGACTTGTGGCAAAGGGTTATACCCAAAAGGAGGGAGTTGATTATGAAGAGACTTTCTTCCCAGTTGCCATGTTAAAGTCCATCCGCATTCTCTTATCCATAGCTGCATATTTTGATTATGAAATATGGCAGATGAACGTCAAGACAGCCTTTCTGAATGGCTATCTAGAGGAGTCCATATGTATGGAACAACCAGAGGGGTTCATTGTTAAAGATCAGGAGCAGAAAGTCTGTAAGCTTAATAGAGCCATCTATGGACTCAAACAAGCCTCCAGGTTTTGGAACATTAGGTTTGATCAAACAATCAAAACCTATGGCTTCGAGCAAAATGTTGATGAACCTTGTGTATACAAGCTCATTAATAAAAAAAGTATGTTTTTTTAGTACTTTATGTAGATGATATCTTACTCATTGGTAATGATGTGAAAATATTATCTAACGTAAAGAGATGGCTGGCCGAACATTTCCAAATGAAATATTTGGAGAGGTGAGTTATGTTCTTGGTATCCAGATCATTAAAGATAGGAAGAACAAACTCTAGCACTATCTCAGGCATCTTATATCGATAAGGTGCTGGCTCGTTTTTTGATGCAAAATTTCAAGAAGGGTCTTCTTCCGATCCGACATGGAATTGTTCTCTCTAAAGAACAGTGTCCTAAGACACCACAAGAAGAAGAGGACATGAGATGGATTCCATATGCATCAGCAGTTGGAAGTCTAATGTATGCTATGCTATGCACTAGACCAGACATCTGCTATGCAGTGGGAGTTGTTAGTCGGTTTCAGTCAAACCCTGGGATAGAGCACTGGGTGGCAGTAAAGCACATTCTCAAGTATCTTCAGAGAACGAGAAATTATATGCTTGTGTATTTAGGTAGAAACCTGAACCCCTTAGGATACACTGATTCTAATTTTCAATCAGATAAAGATTCTCGAAGGTCGACATCTGGATCAGTGTTTACATTTGGTGGTGCAGCAGTTGTTTGGAAAAGTATCAAACAATCTAGCATTGCTGATTCTACCATGGAAGCTGAGTGCATAGCGGCTTGTGAAGCAACTAAAGAATCAGTTTGGCTTAAAAAGTTTTATACTGACTTGGAAGTTGTTTTAGGAATGGATATGTCATTAACATTATTTTATGATAATAGTGGTGCTGTGGCTAATTCAAGAGAACCCAGAAGCCATAAAAGGGGCAAGCATATTGAGAGGAAATACCATCTCATTAGAGAGATCGTGCATCGAGGTGATGTCAATGTTATGAAGATAACATCGGAACAAAATCTGGCTGATCCGTTCACAAAGACGCTGCCTGAAAAGACGTTCAACAACACTTATGGGAATGGGATTAAAAGATATGTCACATCTGTTGTAGGGCAAGTGGAGATTGTTAGGAACAGCGCCCTTGAAATCAGATGTATTTATACTTTTTAATTTTCTGAATTAATAAAAGATGCAATTTTATTCAATCTTGCCTCGTTTATATGAAAGATGAATGTTTATATGAAAATCTAAAATGTATTATGAGGCTATAATTTTAGTATAATGTATACAAGAGGATTAAAATTATAGCTAATATATTTAAACATGTCCGTGATTGATAGAAGGATCTTCTATCGCTAATCTCTAATACGATCCATGAACATTTGAATGTGATAATCTTATCCGAATTGTTGTGTAGAGACACTTAGTGAAGGTATTATATATAATAAGATTATATAGGATAAGGACCAACATAATTTGAATATTTATTTAAGACCGTTATAACGAATTCAATTTATGTCATAAGATGATCATATGTAAATCAACCTTAATCCTGATTTAATCACAGACTCCTTGATTGTGCTATTGGATCTTTTGATTTGTTTGTTAAAGCTCATTTGATATTGGGCCTAATACTTACATCTTGGAGGTTTAATAACACATTGGGCTGGGAATGTGATTTAAAGGTATGAAATCCATGGCTTTTGAAAAGAAGCTTAAAATTAGTTCCCTCAAGTGTTGATTATGGGGCTAAACAGTTATGCGTGCAATTTATGATTCGATCATAAATTAACTGTTTAACTAGTTAATCAATGGTACTTAAGGAATAAAAGAAAATTAGAGGGGTTATAACGGTTATTACACCTAGCTCTAATTATGAACTAATCATAGAGGGTTGAATTACATGTAATGATTATATCAGTGGACAACTCAAGTTTTCGAGTAAAATTAATATGTAATTTTCAAGAGTGTAGTCTCAAGTTTTTAGTGAAATAGCTTCGAGATTAATAAACTGAATAAATAATTAAAGAGTTTTAATTAAGTTTATTCAAGTTTATTGGAGCTTGAAATTAAGGGTCCATAGTCCCCACACCGTCTTAGGTTAAGAGCATCGAATACTCTTGGATTGAATGATTAATATGATTAATTATTTATTTTTCTTACTTTATAATAAGTGTTATTGTGAAACATCACATAAGAGAATTTTGCTCTTGTAAGTGGCGCATATTATGAGTTGATGGAGAGAGAGAAATTTTATTTATTTTTGATATTTTTGATAATGTGATTATTAAGAATATTAAAAATAAAATAATAAATTTGATTTATTAGATATTATTATATTTAATTTAGATATTATTTGTAAATTAGTTGTAAATAAGAAAACAACTTTTACTTTGATTTAAGGAGTTGACGTTGAGAATTGTTCCTATGCGATCAAAATTAAATGTTGTAACATATAAATGTTATCTAAATGTTGTAACAGAATCTAAATTAAAAGTTGTAACTGATAAACATTATCTGCATCAAATGTTGTAACAGATAAATTATCTAAATGTTGTAACATATAAACGTTATCTAAATTAAATTTTGATTCACCTAGAGCCTATAAATATGGCATAAGATGGACTTTGAGATGGTAAGGAAAAATGAAAGAAAAATTTCTTTCATCTTTTTTTCTCTTAGCGCCAGAATTGGCCCGTAAACTCTACCGTGGTTTTTATGTTTAAAAAAATTATATGATAATTTTTCCTTTTCATATGACAATGTTAATATTATGCATGTTAAATGGTCCGCATGCTTCCGCTACACACACACACATATATATATATTGAAAACCAACAAACCCTTCAAACCAGAAGGTGTTGTTCGAGAAGCTGGCGCCATGACTCATGAATTCTTTTACTTTCATCAAAAGGACCCTTCTACAACTGACCTGGGGTTGTTCCTCGCAGTAATTTGTGACTGCTTCTTATTTATTGACAACCTCATTAGTCAGATGTTTTGAAGATTAACTTTGATAGTTTTGTTTGTTCACATAGTGCCTATGCTGGTTTTTTGATTCATAATGACGGCAGAAAGATTTTGTTTTGTTAGCTGGAGCAATTCCTATTCCCAAGACATTGGTTCGTATTGTTGAACTTCAGGTGACATGGCAAGAGTTCATCTTGGAAGGGGATTCCATTGGCTGTTGGAAACTTCTAAGAGTGTTCATTCTCTTGGCCGCCTTCTTTTTCCTTTTACTTGTTTGAAAGATTCACCTGCACTCATGTTTCGCGGAAGGGTAATCAAGCAACGGATTTTTTAGCCATTCATGCAAGTGCTTTGCAGACTGAACGGCTGTAGACTTTTTAATTTCCTAAGTAATTGAATATTTTGGTAAAAGCTAATACTCGCAGCACTTTCTTTGTCAGACTGTGAACTATTTCCTCTTTCCTGCTGACCTCTTATGCATCATTTCAAGAAAAAGAAAAAGCTATTATGAAGAAATTGCATACTTCTTATAAAAAATCTTTCCTTCAACGAAGCCTCCTTACCTATCTTCATCAACTAGAACATGCTAGGGAAGCTCCTTAAATCTCGAGGAGATAAGGGTATGAGTTCTTCTTAGACGAGATTTTTTTTTTTTTTAAAGGCTTCTCATTGAGCGCAACATATATATATATATATATATATATATATATAAGGTTAGATGATTTCTATCTTATCCTCTTCCAGCAATATTGGAATCTTCTAGAGGACAATTTTCTCATTCTTTTCATGAAATTTCATGAAGGCTTTAAGGTTTAATTTCGCATATATCTCATTAATTTTAAAAAAAAAGTATGTTTTTTTATTTTCTAATTGTTAATTTTCACCTCTTCATCATATTTACAAAAATGCTTCTGCTAGTCTATGTTTAATCATCTCTCAAATCACACAATAATCACTAACTAAACAAGCTTTCAGCCGACCCACAGCTGGCCCATTAACTCAAGTTGGCTCGGGACTGCACACCATCCGGCCCATTAACCCATCTTAAGAAACTTATCATCTTCCTCATCCCAGCCAACTCAACAGAGCAGGGGAAGGGGCTTACCATGAGGACGGTAGGGTCAAGGCCACGACGGAGGCGAGGGAGAGAAGAGAGGTGGCGGAGGTGGTCGGCAACAAAGGCGGAGAGAGGCCACGGCGGAGAAGGCCATGGCCGTGCCGTCAAGGGAGGCGATCGGGACAGAAACGGAGGAAGAAGGAGAGGGAGGTGGGGAATGAGGAGCCGGTGTCACGGCAAGAACGGGAGAGGACGCTGGTGGTCGGCGACTGCATTGGCGACAAGAACGGGAAGAATGTTGGGCCTGGTGTGGTGCTATCAAGGCCCAGGTGGGCTAACTTGTATTGGGCTGGGTTTGAGTCCAAGGGTTGAGATTAAATCAAGTCACGGATGTACACGGGCTTGGGGATTAGTTTAATCTCATTGAATTAGTTCATGGGAGTTTTTGTTGAGTCTGGGCCTGGCCCACTTCGTGGATGTATTTAAACCCTAGTCTCTAGGGTTTGGATGGAATAAAGAACAGATTCTTTTCTCCCAAAAATTCCCTTCTCTCATCATAGGGCGGCAGCCCTTTCTTTCTCCTCCCCATCTTCCTCCTTTTTCAAGAAGTAAACCTAACAGGATTAGAAATCCTTAGTTCTAGTTCTTGTTGAACGGGGAATCCCATTGCTATTCATCAAGGTCTAAACCTAACAGGATTAGGAATCCTTAGTTCTAGTTCTTGTTCAACAGGGAATCCCATTGCTATTAATCACAGGTCTAAACCCTAACAAGTGGTATCAGAGCCAGGTTCAAGGAGTAATCTGGAGGCCTTCAAGGAGTTAAAATAATTTCAACAGAATCTCGTCAAGGTACTTCTCTATTTTATAAAATTTATTTTTGTGCTATTTGTGAAATTGGCCATGGGGAGTAGCATAAAAATAGAGGTTGAGAAGTTTGATGGAAAGGGAAGTTTCTCCATGTGGAAAGTCCGGGTAGAGGACCTCCTTGTGCAGCAGGGTTTAGATTTGGCTTTGGAGGAAAGGCCAGATGGGATGACAGACAAGCAGTGGATTTCATTGGAGAAGAAGACATGTTCAATGATCAGGGGCTGTCTGGCAGATTCAGTCCTCTATTCAGTGCTGGAGGGGAAGACCCCGAAGGGACTCTGGACGAAGTTGCACACCCTCTATATGGGAAAGAATATGTGCAACAAGTTGATGTTGAAGAAGCGCCTCTACAGCCTTCGGATGTCAGAAGGTGGAGATGTGCTGGGTCACATCCAGATATTCAACCAGATGAGCAATGAACTTCTGAATGTTGGGGTCATGATGGAGGAAGAAGATAAAGCACTTCTGCTTTTATGTTCAATACCCACGTCTTATGACTCATTGGTCACAACACTGCTCTATGGGAAGGAGACATTAATTTATGAAGATATTGTCTCGGTGCTTCGGACGAATGAGCAGAGGGAGAAGATGACCAAGGAAGCTGTTCCCCAGGAGGGTCTATCAGTTGGGGAAAGAACAGGCAGAGGTAGGGGCAGGGACAGAAGTAAGTCTGGAGGATGATCAAAGTCCAGGAAAGGCAAGAGAGAGCTGAAGTGCTATAAGTGTGGAGAGGTAGGACATTTTAAGAAGAATTGTCCTAAGTGGAAAAATCAGAAGGGAGAAAAAGGAGGATCTGAGTCTGTGAGTACAGTTGCAGATCAGGAGGTGGAGGATGATCTCTTGGTTGTATCAGATGATCACAGGCACAGCACAGAGATGTGGACCTTGGATTCAGCCTGTTCTCATCATTACACTCCCAACCGGTCGTGGTTCAGTACTTACACAGAGGTTGAGGAGGGGAATGTGACTCTTGGAGATAATCACCCTTGCAAGGTGGCAGGTATTGGCACAGTGAGGGTGAGGATGTTTGATGGTATGGTGCGCACTCTTACCAGTGTGAAGCATGTTCCAGAACTCAAGAAGAATCTGGTATCACTGGGGTACTTGGAGCGGACTGGATACAGCTTCAGCAGTCGTGCCAGAAGTGGAGTTCTGAACATCTCCAATGGAGCCATGGTGGTGATGAGAGGGAGGAGGCTGGAAAATAATCTATACAAGATGGAGGGCTCTGTGATGACTGTGAAATCTGAGGTGGCAGCTGTGGAGCAAGATCCCCGGGATGTGTACAGGATGTGGCATTACCGCCTGGGCCACATGGGAGACAAGGGGATGAAAGAACTGAACAAGAGAGGTCTGCTTCCAGACTTGAGTAGCGGAGATATGGAGATCTGTGAGCCTTGTCAGATGGGAAAGCAGAGGAGAGTACAGTTCTCAGTCAGCATAGCTAGGAGTGCTGAACCTCTGGAGTTAGTACACACAGATGTCTGGGGACCAGCCCCAGTTTCTGCAAGGAATGGGGCCAGATACTTTATGACCCTGATAGATGATTTCTCAAGGAAGCTGTGGATCTACTTTATGAAGGAGAAATCATAGGTCTTCACCAAGTTCAAAAGCTGGAAGGCTGAGGTGGAGAAGGAGCAGGGTAAAAGTGTGAAGTGTCTGAGGTCTGATAATGGCGGGGAATACACCAGCAGGGAGTTCCAGATTTTTTGTGAGGAGTGGGGCATCAGAAGGCACTTCTCGGTGATGGGAACTCCTCAACAGAATGGGGTGGCTGAGAGGATGAATAGAACACTATTGGAAAAGGCAAGATGCTTAAGGCTGCAGGCAGGGCTTCCAAAGATGTTCTGGGTTGACGCAGTAGATGCAGCTAGCTACTTGGTCAATCGGTCACCGCACACCAGGTTAGATGGAGACATTCCAGAGGAGATATGGTCTGGAAGGAAGACAAGCCTAAACCATCTAAGGGTGTTTGGATGCACAGCATATGTGCATGTTGGAGCTGGGGAGCGGAGTAAGTTGGATGCCAGGTCTAAGAAGATGGTGTTCCTAGGCTACCCGCGAGGAGTCAAGGGGTATCGGCTATGGGACCCCTTGGAGAAGAAGGTTGTCATCAGCAGAGATGTAACCTTTGATGAGAGCTCAATCCTCCAGAACAGAAGTGGCATGGATGCACAGCAGGGACTACAGGAGGTAGAACACGGTAACACTAGTCAGACAACCTCCTATACAGTTGTGCCATTTGCTAGTGGACCAGGAGGATTTGAGATTCAGGTGGAGAGGACTGATAGAGGGGGTAGAAGCTAGGGAGTTCAGCAGGATGCAGCTGGACAGGGGACTGATACTGGGATCGCACAGCAAAGGCCCAGGAGGAACGTGCGACCACCAGTTCGATACGGCTTCGAGGATTCGTTGTCATATGCCTGGTGACAGCAAATGGAGACCCTTTCACCTATGAAGAGGCTATGGAAAGTCAGGATAGAGATAGGTGGATCCATGCTATGGCAGAGGAAATGCAGTCTCTTCACAGAAATAATACGTGGCAGGTGGTCCAGCTGCCACAAGGAAAGAAACCCATTGGTTGTAAATGGGTTTATCAGCGCAAGGAAGGAGCTTCAGAACAAGAGGGTATCAGATAAGGCAAGACTAGTGGCCAAAGGATACTCTCAGAAAGAAGGCATCGATTATGGTGAGATATTTTCTCCAGTTGTCAGGCACACTTCCATCAGACTATTATTGAGTATTGTAGCAGCTCAGGACTTGGAGCTGGAGCAGATGGATGTGAAGACAGCATTTCTCCATGGTCATTTGGAGGAGAGCATCTACATGGAGCAGCCACCAGGGTTTAGAGAACCAAGATCAGATGGGAAAGTCTGTTTGCTGAAGAAATCTCTGTATGGGCTGAAGCAGTCGCCGAGGCAGTGGTACAAGAGATTTGACACTTATGTTAGGAGCATTGGACTTTTCAGGTGTGAGTATGATTCTTGTGTGTATGTTAAATCTCTGGATGATGGGTCTAGGATGTACTTACTCTTGTATGTAGATGACATGCTGATAGCATGCAAGAGTAAGAAGGCTGTACAGGAACTGAAGATAGCTTTGTCTCGGGAGTTTGAGATGAAGAATCTGGGGCCAGCCAGGAAGATCCTAGGGATGGAAATCATCAGAGATAGATCCAAGGGTGTGCTGCATCTGAGTCAGGGTGGCTACATTAAAAAGATTCTGGAGCGATATGGGATGAAGGATGCCAAACCGACAGCACTACCTTTGGCAGCACATTTTTCCTTATCGAAGACCATGTCACCACAGACTGAGGTGGAGGCTCAGGAGATGGAGAAGGTACCATATGCTTCTGGTATTGGGAGCCTTATGTATGCCATGGTATGTTGTAGGCCAGACATAGCCCATGCAGTGAGCCAGGTGAGCAGGTTCATGGCGCAGCCTGGTAGGGAGCACTGGCGAGCACTGAAGGGAATCTTCAGGTACTTGGTAGGTACAGTTGGGATTGGTATTTGCTATGGACAGCAAGAAGATACTGAGAGATCCAACTTATCCAAGGAGGCTCGTGGGCAGTTATATGGGTATGTGGATGCAGACTTTGGTGGAGATGTGGACACTAGGAGATCCACAACATGCTTTGTGTTCAGCCTGTTTGGTGGTCCAGTATCGTGGAGATCATGTCTGCAGCCCATCACAGCCTTATCTACCACGGAGGCAGAATACATAGGTATCACAGAGGCAGCAAAGGAAGCTCTTTGGCTGAAGGGCTTGATGCTGGAGATGGGACTTGATCAGAAGGTTGTCCAGGTGCATAGTGACAGCCAGAGTGCTCTGATGCTTGCGCAGAATGCAGTCTATCATGCCACGACGAAGCACATTGACCTCAGATACCACAGGATCAGAGAGCTGGTGGAAGATGGTGAGGTGGAGCTGGTGAAGGTATACACCAAAGAAAATCCAGTAGATGCACTGACTAAGGTTCTTCCACGGGACAGTTTTCAAAAGTGTATTTCGTTGTTAAAGCTGATGGACACAGTGGACGTGCTGAGGCCTTGAAAGCACCAAGGTGGAGATTGTTGGGCCTGGTGTGGTGCTATCAAGGCCCAGGTGGGCTAACTTGTATTGGACTGGGTTTGAGTCCAAGGGTTGAGATTAAATCAAGTCACGGGTGTACACGGGCTTGGGGATTAGCTTAATCTCATTGAATTAGTCCATGGGAGTTTTTGTTGAGTCTGGGCCTGGCCCACTTCGTGGATGTATTTAAACCCTAGTCTCTAGGGTTTGGATGGAATAGAGAACAGATTTTTTTCTCTCAAAAATTCCCTTCTCTCATCATAGGGCGGCAGCCCTTTCTTTCTCCTCCCCATCTTCCTCCTTTTTCAAGAAGTAAACCTAACAGGATTAGAAATCCTTAGTTCTAGTTCTTGTTGAACGGGGAATTCCATTGCTATTCATCAAGGTCTAAACCTAACAGGATTAGGAATCCTTAGTTCTAGTTCTTGTTCAACAGGGAATCCCATTGCTATTAATCACAGGTCTAAACCCTAACAAAGAAGAAAGGAGAGGCAGGGGGTGGGCGGTGCTGGTGGAGAGAACGGGGAGGGAAGGGAGACAGGGAGGCGGCATCAACGATGATGGAAGACGAGGGAGATCGAGGGCAGCGGCGGAGGAAATAGGAAGAGGAGGAAGGAAAGAGAAGCGGTGGTCGGCTGTGGATCCGGCCATGGCGGCGGTGCTAGCGATGGAGAAGGAGGCCGTGGCGGAACGCGAATGATGGAGGAGCCGGAGCCGGAGAGGCGGCGATGCACAGGTGAAGAAGCCATGGAAAACGAGAGAGATGGAGGAGCTAGTCAGGTGGAAGATGGAGGAGATCCGGATCTTGGGACGGCGGCGACACCGGTGGCGGAGATGAGAGAGGTCGCCGTCGGAGTCGACAAGGGCGCAACGAGAAGAGGAAGAACAGAGAGAAGAAGAGAAGGGAGAAGGGACCGTGGTTGGTGAGCTTCGTAGGAGAGAAGGGCGACGGCGTCGGGATCACAAGGATGACGGCCGGTGAAGTGTAAGGCAACGGTGGAGGAGGAAATGGGAGAAAGAGGGTACCCATTTTTTTAGATACCCCACATATCTCGAATTCCCAGCGTCCCGCTAAATAATTAGGATAAAATCCAACATGAGCTGTTGGGCTGAATCGGAAGGAGAAATTAGGATTTAATGACTGCGCGATCACATAAAGATGGCAGATTTATTTTTGTTCACTTAATGATCAGTCATGACCTGTTTCAGTGATTTTAGGTAAGTAGAAAATCAACTAATCTTAGACATCAGTTAAACCCAAAAAATCGTATTCTTCCAAGTAATTCATGCAAGGTTATCTGGTTTCCTTCTGATACATCATGTGAAAATATATGATTTGGTTTTGCTATTAAAGGAGCAATCGCGTTTTGAGAGCTAACTATAATAATGTACATAAGATATGAATAGTGTCAACATTCTCCATCAGCCAAATGATCTTGAGGGCGCTGAAGTAGGTGCTGATCGGCAATCCACAGCTCTCCACGAACCTCCCACCCGACACCTCCTCCTCCAACCTCCTGCATCGTTGATTCGACCCAATCCAACTGGATCAAAAATACCAACTGCTTTATAAATTTAAATTGATTTAGCTTAATCTTAATCCTCATTTCTTATTCATCACATATTAATTGGGATTAGCGTCCATTTCTGTGCATTTATAGATCAAGATATCCAAGAATTATTTTATTCCCAGGATTTCTTTTGGAGATTTTTGGCATTTTCTTGCAACGGGCTATTGTGTTTGCTGTGTATCATATTAAATTGTTATTAGAAGACTTGAGGTTCTTCGTGTTTTGGAAGTAGGAGACTATTTGTCCATGTAAGCTCAGATGTTGGCACAATTATACTGCAAAGGAAGCATTTTCCATGGTGTGCCTTGAACTGGGTCCTACTTCTTTAAACTTAATTCCTTTATTCGATGCAATTATTGTTGGCATGATACATTATTTTCAGCCTTTTTGGTCTATGAATAAGGTTAACCTGAATATTTGAACAACTTTATTCATAAAGATACTTGTCTCTCCTTATTTGATCAGTGAAATTATTTGGTCTCTACTTTCTGATTAGTTTTTTACCTGTTAAAGCTAAACAAGAATCAGAATGGTGCTTTTTGATTTTTATAATATCCCCAAAGTACCTCTCACTATCAGGGCTTTATTAAGTGCATGAAAAGTTTGTTGCTGAAAAACCTGAATAAAGCTAAAAAATTTGACTACATTCAGATTTATTCAGGAACCAAATAGAGCAGCACTGTTATCTCCCTACAGTTTTGTCTACTTCTGCTGCTATAGACGGTTGGGGAAAGCTATTGTTGCGCCAAAGGTTTATTAAGACTGCAAATACAACGAAGGCATCATTTTCATTCAAGCATGGGAATGTTCCTGAAAGAGATGAAACAGATTGAAAGTTGAAATAGTGGATGGTTGGTAGAAGGAATAACCTAAAGAAAGATGGCAGTAATAGAGCTTGCTCGTCTATACACTCATTAGAAGATATTTTAGAATGGTGTTCATAGGGATGGTATTTTTATTGGTTGCTTCTTCAAGTTTCTGATGGATGGATGTGCTAGACTTTCCAGTGAGATGGATTGGAAGTACATCTTAAAACTCGACGATCAGGCCTTCATGTGGATTCTAAACTGAGTTCAGGTTCTAATTACTGTTGTTAAGGTATGTGTTTCCTCCTTGATACCAATTTCTTCTATCGAATGTTTGGTGTGTTGCCTCCACATTCTGGCCCGTACTATAGATTCTGTTTTTCATTTTTTAATGACAAGGCAGCGACATTGTTTTTCAATGCGTTTTTCCATCATGCAGTGCATCAGTACATACTTATGCTCATAATAATATATCAGTGGACTCATGGATGATGGGACTTGATGCCTCCTATGTTGATATGTTAATCGCCTTTGTTGCAACAGTCCTATACAAAGCAGTCACTCTTTGAATTGATGATATAGTTTTACTTCTCATCACATAATAGCTCAGCTACTTTATCTTTTAGCATTTTCAAATATTTTGCTTGCACGCTTGCCTATTCTGATTTCAATTCCTGCCAGAAGAAGGAAAATTAATTTCACAAAATCTTTGTTGCTGGTAGATTACAGCATACAGGGATCAATGATTTGCCGCAGTTCAAAGTATATGACATGGACTTTGGGAACATGACAATACAGAACCGGTGCTGAGACGATATTCTTAAGTTGTTGACGTACTCTGGTCTAGTTTGACTTTTGAAGAGCCAAGTTGGAAATTTTCGTATCGTGTTGTGGTGAGAAAGATCAAGCACCTCAAACTTATACAGAGGATCAGGAAATTTTATTAATGTTACAATTTGAGAACAAGTGACACTGTGATTATAGAGAGTGCCAACTAGTTGAGTGGGTAACATCGCTGGGTGTTGGATATCGCTGACCTGGTTTCAATGCTACCCTCACCAGATTTTGGCCTGGCTTTCTCCCATCTTGTTCTCAGAAAAAAAGAAGCCATAGTTGAAATGACAGAACAAACTTCCACTGTAAAGGTTTGCTGCCAGTTTCTCATTGTTTGAGAGGGTGACTACTCTGATCATTGCAAAATTAGTAGACGGGGAATGAGAACTGCAGAGCAAAAGAACAGTTCGTTAATAAGCTTCTCAAAATGTAGATTGTTTTTGCTTGATTATTATTTCAAAAATATAATATGATACCTGATAGATACCCAGAGTTGATTTCTGCCTGACTCAAAGCCAATGAATTTTTCGTTACCGGAACAGACCCAATCCTTCAATGGATCAGGCAAGAAGCAAAAGTTAGACTGGGAATCCAAATTCCAAAAGATTTGACTCTGGGCTTAACGAAACTCTGGCCCAATATAGCACCCCTTTACAGGGCTTCGACTATCGCATAGAGAAGCGGCTTTGTCCACCTCAACCCTCTTTTGGCAGCCTCTTCAACTTCTGTTGTGCAAACCTGCATGTTGCCGAGCTCAGCAATAAAGGCGGAGCCAATGTGACTGGCTCTGATGGCAACAAAAATATTTTAAATTTTATCATCATTAACATCTAAAATGAGGAACTGTTCATCTATGTAATCCATGATATGATTGCTGGGGGATGGCAGCTTTTAGTTTGGTTAGGAATTTCGTTATCTTTTATGCGGGATAGTTGCAAGTACTAGTTTGGTTAGGGAGGCTTATTGGTTGGTGGCCTAAGTAAATGTGCGATCAGCATAAGAATATGAGGGAAGAGATGATGCAAACTTAGCTACATGTTTTCTATCAGTTATGTATTTGGGATGCTTTCTAGAACATTAATTTATATGAATTGAGAATCAAGGGAAAGACAGATATGATGATGGTCTCTCTGACTTTGGAATATTCAATTGGTTGTAGCTCTTATAAATGATGCAGTCCACATTTGCTCATATTAAGGAACTGTATGGAACCAGTTATAAAACAACCATGTATGGTACTAAAACATATAATTGGAGGGCATGTTTGTGCGGTCGAAGATTTGCAGGTTCTATATAATTGGTAGGTATTAATTTGATATTGGAACTGCTTAGACTGGTATTTATTTGATCATACTAGCGTATTCTATTAGTTTTGATGGTACTAGTGTTAATTTATTTGTACATGCCCTTTGTTGCTGCATTTCCAGATGCTATTGGACAATGCTATTTACTAGTTTGGGATCAAGGTGGTAGTGGTTGTTGTATCAAATGATGCAATTTGCTCGCTCATAAGAGTAAACCTATGGATAAGTTTATCACTTACTTGAAAGGCAAGGAGAGAATCTCATAAGATTATCTGGACTTGCCTACCTCATAATTTGTTAAAAATCTTTGTTAAATGAAATCATCTCAGTGAAGTTTGAGGGGTACTTATATATATATGAATTAGAACCATAAAAAAAACTGAGCTTGGTTACTATTTGATTTCAAAATGAGTCCATTTATCTGATTCAGGTGATTTAATAATCACATGCAATTAAGTGACATCTAACCTCCTAATTCAAAACCATTCAAGAGTATGTCATACAAATCAGCGGATAGAAGTTGAAGAAAAAATTTTGTTTCTTGAGTTTGAGAATTACCAGGAAATTATTTTCATTCTACTATTAAATGAATAAAAGGTGAGAAATTTGGAAGTAAACTTCTATTTCATAATTAAATATGAGTATGCAATACACCTTCTCCATGAGTAGATGTGCATCCGAGGATTGGAAGGTAATTATTAGCGTGAATTTTTAGGTCAGTTAGCCATGAGACTGGTAAATAATTTACATTTTACTCGGGGAGATCTTTTAAGTATTTTTCCTTAATATGTTGAATATAAAGTAAGCAAGCTGAGAGTTACCGGCTTTGTATAAGGTTGTAATTAGAGACTTAAGTAATTGTACCTATGGTGAAATCCGTAGATGGCAACTTGAGTTTGTGTCACAACGTCCCTTGATGGAGCTTTAATTGTTTATAAGTTTGCCTGCTGACAAGGTTGCTGACTTTACAAGAAGGGTGTAATATAAAATTTTTAAATTTTTCCTTCAAATAAACAAAAGTGTAAGATGGGAACTGATAATGAATTTAAGGCCAACCAAGAGCTTAGAGATAATTTTGTGTTGATATCTTAACTCAAATAAATGGAGTGCAGCAGGCATTTGCCAATTTTATATGGCATTGTAAGCTAGGAACTCAAAAGTAATTTAAGATTCAAAAAAAAAAAAAGGATGGAATAAATATTTTTTCATCAAGGTTTCTTCAAATGAAGCAACTAGGGCTTCATCTCTCCACCTCCATCCCCTTCCACCGTCTCCAAGGGGAGACCTCTTTACTCATTCTTATTAGAAACCTAATTCTGCTATATACATTGGTTTTTGAAATCATGCAGGTCTGAGCTAAATTCTGCTCTTTCCAATCAGGCCTTTTGCAGACATATTATAATTCAAAAGAAACAGAAAGTTATTTGGGCTTGATGTCAAACGTCGTAGGAAAGATTCAACTTCATTCAGCTGTTAAAGACCTTACCTCTCCAAGTCATAAAAGACCTGTTCTTTCCAAGTTGGAGACATTGTTTTCAATGTAATCTACCAACTTTGCAATTTTACAACTAGAGTCTCCCAAGAAACATGACTCTTTGGTGCATGATGTAATAACCCATCGCAATAGATGGTCCTATTTTTATTACGATCATTTCCACTAATTAATAAGTGATAACTAGCCCCTTAAATGTTAAACGCCTGCTTTGATGGGAGCAGACAGTGGAAGGAATTTGAGGAATCTCTTTAAATAGAGATCCCTTCTAAAGCTTTCAATAACACAATGTTATCAAAAAAAAAACAAAAAACAAGCGGAGGCATTGGATCCCTGATCAAGAGCATATCCTGAAGGCATACACCATCAGAGTGCAATAGCTCATTGATTGGAAGCACTCAATCAAGGTTCCCCAAGAGGAAGATCAAGATCCATCGAGAGAGGAAGATCAAGATCCATCGAGAGGAGGAAGATCAAGATCCATCGAGAGGAAGATCGAGATCCTGATTTAGATCTTCTAGAGGTAGATCGAAAGCAATCCATCGAGAGGAGGAAGATCAAGATCCATCGAGAGGAGGAAGATCAAGATTCATCGAGAGGAAGATCGAGATCCTGATTTAGATCTTCTAGAGGTAGATCGAAAGCAATGGCTGGAGGTAATAAAAAAGATCCTAACTATTAACTCTATACAATATTGTGTAGATTGTTAATAGTTTTCTTACAGTTGGTATCAGAGCTTTATATCTCTGCCTTGTTTTTTTATTGTGAGCATTTCCATCATTGGAGACTTGATTATTTTATTGTTCGTAGGATTTTTGGTCTCTATTTCTCTCACATAGAGATAGTCCAAGGGGAGGCTACTGGTAATACCCTGGATTATTTGACCCAACGAATGTATGGTAGGGATATTAGGGACACACCAAAGGGAGGCTACTGGTAGTACCTTGGTGCGTTTTACCCAACTACCTACATATCGGAAGAGTTAATAGATCGCCATGAAGTTTGTTTGAGAGGTGGTTACTCTTGGGTCTTTTTCTTTTTAATCCTACATTTATGGTTCCGATTTTTTCTTCTCAGTTCTTCACTTTGATTTATTGTTTCAGAATTTTGAGCAGCCAAATTTATAGCTTGATATTAGATATCGTTGCATGTTTGGAAACATATTTTATTCAAAAGGAAAGAATTCCGTGCATTTACGATTTTGTCGCGTCATGGATTTTTCTTGGCCGCTCTCAGGTTCAATTCTATAGTGGAGGTTTTTCCTCTGTTGTTCCGTTTTTCTTGGCCGTCCTGATTTTCTTCCATCAGTTTTCAGTTTTTGCTCGTTTTTTCTCACGAGCGAAGCGGTAACGTAAGAGAAAAAAAGTGGCTTTCATAACCATATGCGGTGACATATTAAAGAGAGAAAACGTCTATTGCAGTTTCGATTTTCTCGCGTCCTTTGGTTTTCTCAAGAGATTTAAAATCAAATTGATTGGTTTTATCATTTATTTCTTAAGTTTAAAATTTTTATATTAAAATATGCCTCCGGAGTGTTTTGCATAGACTGGCCCGAGGGAATAATGAGCTACGACCGGACGTGTGTTAATTAACAAAAATTTTTCTTAAGATGATAATTTTAAAATTCATTAAATAGATAATTGAAATGTTATCTTTTGTTTTGCATACTAGATTTATTCTATGCATGAATTTGGTGGTAGTATGAAAATCACAGTGCAAATCCTTTCAAGGTCTGATTGGTCAATTGGTGTCTAGAAAAGTAAAGAGATTGTGGTTACTTAATTGGTTCCGTTGACTGACCTAAGGAAAGCAACGGGGGACCCCCACTTCTCTTTCACTGGCCTGGCCAATTTGATTAACTCAGATCTTGATTTGAAATGTTACGTTGATTAAGATCACTACCTAATAATCGTGCTAAATTGGTTAATCTATATGCATATAATGGAATTCAAACGTCATGTGATCAATATGATTTTGATTAATTGAGGAGTAGCCACAGCATCTTTGATTAATCAAAATTATATATTGAGTTGCAAAGGTCACATAAGGTTAGATGACATTAATTGTGACTAATTATATTAATGTAATGAATCTTATCCCACAAGAATTTTTATTGCACTAATATAATTAATTAGGATGCGATAACAAATTATTTTCTTAATTACCCACAGGAATTAAGAAAGGAATATAATTTGTTAGTCACATCATTAAGTTAATAAGTCTATTTGAGTATAATAACTTAGCCCACAGGTAGTTATTATATGTTATTGATTCATGTTATTGCATGTTTACATTGGTAAGACATGACATCAAGTTATATGCCTCAAATTCAATTACATGAACATGATTTTTATTTTTTATGCAGCTATTTTGCCTGTTAATATTTCTGATATGAAATGTGACGTTCTCAATTTAAGTTGTGATAATTATAAATTATGGAAGGAGAGAATTCTTCTTCAATTAGGGTGCATGGATATTGACTATGCTATCAGGAAGGATGAACCATATTCGGTTACATCTACTAGCACTCAGGCTGAGATTGCTGCGTATGAACGATGGGAGTGATCCAATCACCTCAGTATGATGTTCATACGTACTAAGATTTCTGCTAGTATACGTGGTTTAATTCCTGAGTGCAAAAATGTCAAGGAACTTTTGAAGGCTATTGATGCATAATTTGAGTCTTCAGATAAGGCACTGGCTAGCACCCTAATGATAAAATTGTCATCAATGAAGCTCACTACTGTTGGAGGTGTGCGTGAGCACATCATGAAGATGAGGGACATTGCGGCTCAGTTGAAATCCCTAGAGGTTGAGATGTTAGAATCTTTCTTGGTGCACTTTATTTTAAGCTCACTCCTACAGCAGTATAGTCCCTTCAAAATATCTTACAACACACATAAGGACAAATGGTCAATTAATGAACTTCTGACCATGTGTGTTCAAGAGAAAGGGAGGCTGATTTTAGAAATCGGAGAAAGTGCACATTTAGTCACTCAGAGAAAGACTAAAGCTCCCAAAGCCAAACGCAAAGGAAAGGGTAAAGTATCCATCCATACAGAAGACAAGAAGGAGTCCAAGTGCTTCTTTTGCAAGAAGAAAGGGCATATAAAGAAAGATTGTCTCAAATTCAAAGCTTGGCTTGACATGAAAGGTACTCTAACCTCATTCATATGTCATGAATCCAATTTGGTTATATGTCATAACACATGGTGGATTGATTCTGATTCTACAATCCATGTTTCAAATACCTTGCAGGGTTTTCTAAATCAAAGGAAACCATTGAGAAGTGAACAAAACATCTATTCAGGAAACAAGATGAGTTCACATGTGGAAGCAATTGGGACGTGCAGACTTATTTTACACTCTGGTTTTGTTTTGGATTTGGAAAAGACATTTTATATTCCAAGTTTCTCTAGAAATTTGATTTCAGTGTCAAGGCTTGTACCAGCAGGATACTCCTTTAATTTTAATAAAAGGTCTGTTCACATGGGAATGGTACATTGTCTGACAATCTTTTCCAAATTAATTTGAAAAATAATACCACCTATAATGTGATGCACGCCCAAACTGGTATGAAAAGATGTGTTATGAATGAGAATTCCTCTATTTTGTGGCATCGGAGATTAGGTCATATCTTCATTGAGAGAATTAAAAGATTAGTAAAAGATGGAGTACTTGATACTCTTGATTTTACTGATTTTGTCACTTGTGTGAACTGCATAAAGGGAAAGCAAACCAATAAGTCCAAGAAAGATGCCAAGAGAAGTTCAAAAGTACTGAAGATCATACATACGGATATCTGTAGTCCAGATATGGACATGTATGGTCAGAGATACTTCATCTCATTTATTGATAAGAACGAAGTATTAGATGCCTTTAAGATATTTAAGGCAGAAGTAGAGAAACAATGCGGCAAGCAAATTAAAATCGTGAGGTCAGATAGAGGTGGAGAATATTATGGTAGATATACTAGAATGGACAAGCATGGTCCATTTGCTCGGTTTCTTGAAGAAAATGGAATTGTTGCACAATACACCATGCCAGGGTCTCCTGACCAAAATGGTGTAGCTGAAAGGAGAAACCATAAATTATTGGACATGGTAAGGAGCATGATTGTCAGCTCCAACTTACCTAAATCCTTATGGACTGAAGCTCTTAAAATTGCTGTGTATATATTAAATCGGGTTCCAACCAAGGCTGTTTCCAAAATGCCATTTGAGTTATTTAAAGGTTGGAAACCAAGTTTGCAACATATACGTGTTTGGGGATGCCCATATGAAGTAAGAGTTTATAATCCACAAGAAAAGAAACTAGACCCAAGGACTATTAGTGGATATTTTATTGGATATGCTGAGAAGTCCAAGGGTTATAGATTTTATTGTCCATCTCACAGCACTAAGATTGTGGAATTAAGAAATGCAAAATTTCTTGAGAATGACTTGATCAGTGGGAGTGATCAATCTCAGTATTTGGCTTCTTCTGAGAAAGATCATTCAGATATTCTAGCTTCCACTTCAAGTGAGGGATTGGTTGTTATTTATAGCACTCCTCAAACTCAATTAAGTGCTCAACAACCAGTCATTGAGATTTTATAAGCTGATGGTAATCTAGAAGATCATGTTGTTCATCAACAATCAGTTGTGCAAGATACTCCTCAAGAGGTCATAGATACAACATTAAGAAGATCAACTAGAATAAAGAAATCAGCAATTCCTAGTGATAATATTGTGTATCTACATGAATCTGACTATAACATTGGAGCCGAAAATGATCCTGAAACGTTTTCACAAGCCATGAGTTCTAAGGAATCAAACTTGTGGTACAATGCCATGAAGGACGAGATGGAATCTATGACATATAACCGAGTCTAGGATCTTATTGAGTTGCCTGATGGTGTAAAAGCCATTGGATGTAGATGGGTCTTTAAAATAAAGAAAGACTCACAAGGCAACATTGAGAGATATAAAGCAAGACTTGTTGCCAAAGGATTCACTCAGAGGAAAGGAATCGACTACACAGAGACATTTTCTTCTGTATCCAAGAAAAATTCTCTCCAAATAATTATGGCATTGGTAGCTCATTTTGATTTTGAGTTACATCAAATGGATGTGAAGACTGCATTCCTTAATGGAGATCTAAAGGAAAAGGTTTACATGAAATAGCCTGAAGGATTTTCCTCTGGTGATGGTGAGCATTTGGTTTGCAAGCTTAAGAAATCCATATATGGATTGAAACAAGCCTCACGTCAGTGGTATTTAAAATTTCATGATGTGATCTCTTCATTTGGTTTTAAAGAGAACATCATAGATCAATGTATATACTAGAAGGTTAGTGGGAGCAAAATTTGTTTCTTGGTCCTATATGTGGATGACATTCTACTTGCAACCAATGATAAAGGGTTGCTGTTGACCCAATTGATGATTTTGATGATTAACAAAACTACTTGAGTATAACTATTGGAGGCTCTAATGATTTTGATTTAGTGTTTCAGATTATTAGACTGTTGAATGATCAAAATCAGGAGTTACATAGTGTTCTGGATCGAATCTAATGTCTAGGTAAGAATTGCAGACATTAGAGCCGACTCCGGAACTGGCACGGACGTTAGAGTCGACTCCGAGACTGTTAGAGTCGACTCTCACAGACGAAGCAGAAAGTCGATTTTTCTGGCCCCGACCTAGAGACTCCGGGTAAGTTAGAGTCGACTCTGGAAAAGTTTCTTGTCGACCCCAGAAAAGTCAGAGACGACTCCAGAAATATCATTTTGAGATGCCTCGAGCTAGAGCCGACTCCAGAAAAGTTAGAGTCGACTCCAACCTACCTGGAACAAAAAATCAAGTTGCCAGATCAGCTCTAACGGTAATATTTCTATTTTACCTTATTTCTAACGGATATATTTTGATACAAGGTACACTCCAACGGATAGTTTTCTTCCAAAAATGGTGTGAAAGAAATCTATAAAAAGGGAAGACTATTGTTCAAAAAAAAAATGGAAAATAGAAGGAAAAAGAGAGAAAATCTGAGATAGACAAATCCCATTTCAAAAATCCGAGAGCTTGAATCTTAAGAGGAAAACCTTCTAGCTCAAATCCACTCCACTCCAAAAGGCTCAAGAGGAATCCAAAGCATTCAAATCAAAGTCTCGGTGGATTTCCCAACTTGGAGAAAGGAGATTTGTTTCTTGCTTTTCAACTCTTCTCAACTGCTTCAACTGTGAAGAATCGGAGCTGAGGCTTGATTCAATCCAGCAAGGAGAAGAAGAAAAGAAGAAAAGCTCAAAAGCCAACCAATCCACAAATCAGGCTTTTTTAAATCTTGTTATTCTTAATTTGTATATTTGCTCATTGAGGAGCTTTATATTTCAAAAACAATACTTATTTTGTTTGTGCCTAGTTCAATCTGGGGGATTGAACTAGAGGAGGTAGTTTTACCTCGGTTCAAGCTTGGTTAAGCTTGGGTTAGGGTTTTTGTGCTGGTGAGCCCTTGAAAACCAGCTGGGTTCGTTGTGCGCCTGGAAAAACAACAAGTTCGAGTTGTGAGCTTGTAAAATAACTCTGCTGTAATCTAGGGTGATTATAGTGTGGACCCAAGTGAATCTTGGGAGTGGACGTAGGTGTTGGATACACCGAACCACTATAAAATCTTCTGTGTTTGCCGTGTTCTATTGTCTCTCTCTCTATCTCTATTTTATTCACTGCACTTTATAGTTACCTTGCATCTGCCTTCATTAATCTCAAGCAAACTATTTTAAAAAAAAAGGCTAATTTTTTAAAGAACCCAATTCACCCCCCCCTCTTGGGTTGTCATCTGGGCCAACAATTGGTATCAGAGCTAGTGCTCATTAGATTTTGATCACACGATCAAGAGCTAAAGTTTCAAATGGCAACACAAGTTGGTTCTTTTGCTGAAGGTCATTCTACGAATAGACCTCCACTTTTTAATGGCTCAAACTATTCTTATTGGAAAGCTAGAATGAGGATATTCATTCAAGCTTCTGATTATGAGCTTTGGGGTGTTATAATTAATGGACCTAGTACACCCACACACGTTATTGATGGCACTATTGTTCCTAAGCCCGAAAGGGACTGGAATGATAATGATAGGAAAATGGCACAGCTTAACGCTAAAGCCATGAATGTACTATATTGCTCATTAGACGCTAATGAATTCAATAGAATCTCCACTTGTAATTCCGCAAAGGAGATTTGGGATAGATTAGAGGTTACCCATGAGGGTACCAATCAAGTGAAAGAATCCAAAATAAATATTCTTGTTCACAAATATGAGTTATTTAATATGGAACAATCTGAAACCATTGCATGCATGTACACTAGATTCACTGATATTGTAAATGGTTTGAAAAGTCTTGGTAAGACATATACTAACTCTGAACTTGTTCAGAAAATTCTTAGGTCTTTACCAAGATCATGGGAAGCAAAGATGACTGCAATCCAAGAAGCTAAAGACCTCAATACTTTACCCTTAGAGGAGCTTCTAGGATCCCTAATGACCCATGAGCTGACTATGAGGCAGCATGTTGAGAAGGATTCAAAGAAAAAGAAAATGATTGCCCTCAAAGCTGCAAAAGATGAAGAGAGCAGCAGCAATGATGATGATGATGATGATGATGAGACTGCTCTCTTAGCAAAGAAATTTAAGAGATTTATGAGGAAAAAGAAACCCTTCCACAAGAAAAAATTTGGAGTTAAGTGGGAAGGAGAAAAGGATAAGATTAAGGACAAGGACAAGGAAAAAGAGAAAGACCCCTTGACATGCTATGAATGTAATAAACCGGGGCACTTTAGAAATGAATGTCCTAGATTGAAGAAAGCCTACAAAAAGAAGAAGAAGGCTTATATGGCAACTTGGAGTGATAGCGAGGAATCTTCTTCCGAAGAAGAAGAGCAAAAGGAAGTCGCAAACGTATGCTTTATGGCGGACGACAATGATGAGGTATGTTCCGACAACCCTTGCGATGAATTTGCTTTCGATGAACTTTTTGATGCCTTTAATGAACTTGTTGGGGATTTTAAAATCTTGAAAAAGAAATACAAGTTTTTAAAAAATGAAAACTTAGCCTTCATTCATGAAAAAGAAATCTTAACAATGAAATTAAGAAACTTAAATCTGAAAATAAAATTTTAATGAATGAAAAGGAATCAATCTCTAATGAAAAAGATAAATTAAAGAATGAGGTTGAAAAACATAAAAATATAGTTGACAAGTTTACATTAAGTTCACTTAAATTAGACATGTTATTAAATAGTCAAAAAGCAGTTTTTGACAAAGTCGGATTAGGATATAACACGTTAAGAAAACAAAAATCACTTAAAAATATTTTTGTAAGTGCTGGCCAAAGTAATCTAACATGCTTTAAATGTAATCAAAAAGGGCACAAATCATATGAATGTAAAAATCTGAAACCTAATAAAAACTTAAATGTTAAAGGAAAGAAAATATGGGTTCCGAAAGGAACAATATTTGTTGGTACTAACCATGAAGGACCCAAGAAAGCTTGGGTACCTAAACATAAAGTCTGATTTTATTGCAGGAATGTCTTGTGGCCAAGAGATCAAAAAGAAAGTGGTATCTTGATAGTGGCTGCTCAAGACATATGACGGGTGACAAAGAAGAATTCATCACCCTTGAAGAAAAGAAAGGAGGAGTAGTTACTTTTGGCGACAATGGCAAAGGCCAAATCTTGGGGTTTGGTAACATTCAAATAACTCCCTCCACATTTATTGAAAATGTACTTTATGTTGATGGTTTAAAACACAACTTAATTAGTATAAGTCAATTATGTGATAAAGGTTTTAAAGTATCTTTTGAATCTTCTTTATGCACAGTAGCTAATCCCATTGATAATAGCATTGTTTTTTTTGGAAATAGAAATGGCAATGTATATATGATTGACTTAGACAAATTGTCTACTAATAATCATTGCTTAGTTGCGAATAATGCTAATATGAATGAGATTGGTTGGTTGTGGCATCGAAGATTAGGTCACGCAAGCACACACTTGATTTCAAAACTAATTAAAATGGATTTAGTAAAAGGTTACCTAAATTAGATTTTGAAAATAAAAATATGTGATGCATGTCAGTTTGGAAAACAAACAAGAAGTTCTTTCAAATCTAAAAATATTGTTTCAACTTCTAGGCCATTAGAGCTACTTCACATGGACCTTTTTGGACCAACTAGAACCACAAGTCTAGGAGGAAAGAAATATGGTCTTGTGATAGTAGATGATTACTCTAGATTCACTTGGGTAATGTTTTTAGCTCACAAAGATGAGACTTTCTCGATATTCATGAAATTCTTCAAGAAAGTAACAAATGAGAAAAACACTACCATAGTGTCTCTAAGAAGTGATCATGGAACAGAATTTGAAAATCACTTATTTGAAAGTTTTTGCATGAAAATGGAATTAATCATAATTTTTCTGCACCTAGGACCCCACAACAAAATGGTGTAGTTGAAAGGAAAAATAGGACTCTAGAAGACATGGCCCGTACCATGCTATGTGAAAGTAAACTCCCGAAATACTTTTGGGCGGAAGCTATTAACACAGCATGTTACATCTTAAATAGAGCCTTAATAAGACCTATTTTAAAGAAAACACCTTATGAATTATGGCATAAAGAAAACCAAACATTAAATATTTTCATGCATTTGGTTGTAAATGTTTTATTCATAATAATGGTAAAAACAACTTAGGTAAATTTGATGCAAAATCAGATGAAGGAATATTCTTAGGTTATTCAACAACTAGTAAAGCATATAGAGTGTTCAATAAAAGAAGCCTAATTGTTGAAGAATCTATTCATGTAATTTTTGATGAATCTTTAACATCAAGTTCCAAAAGGATTGATGATGAGGAAGATACAAACATTCTCGAAAAAATCTTGAAAAACTTAATATCGATGTATCTTCAGATCATGAACAAGAAGTTAAAGATAATGATTCACCTAATGCTGATGATATTAATACTAATCATAATGATATAGATCTACCAAGAGATTGGAGATACGCTTATAGTCATCCCAAGGAATTGATTATAGGTGATCCATCTCAAGGAATAAGAACTAGATCATCTATGAGAAATATTAGTAATCACTTTGCATTTGTCTCTCAAATTGAACCTAAAACCATTGAAGAAGCTGAAAAAGATAATAATTGGATGCTAGCTATGCAAGAAGAATTAAACCAATTCACTAGAAATAATGTATGGACATTAGTGGAAAGACCTAAAAATCATTCTGTAATAGGATCAAAATGGGTTTTAGAAATAAACTAGATGAAAATGGCATAGTAATTAGAAACAAAGCTAGATTAGTTGCAAAAGGATATAATCAAGAAGAAGGTATTGATTTTGATGAAACTTTTGCACCTGTAGCTAGATTAGAAGCCATTAGGCTATTACTAGCATTTGCATGTCACATGAACATTAATTTATTTCAAATGGATGTCAAAAGTGCATTTTTAAATGGATTAATAAATGAAGAAGTTTATGTAGAACAACCACCAGGTTTTGAAGATCACGAATTTTCAAATCACGTTTTTAAATTGCACAAGGCATTATATGGTTTGAAACAAGCACCTAGAGCTTGGTATGATAGACTAAGTAAATTTTTGATTGAAAATGAATTTACAAGAGGAAATGTTGATAAAACATTGTTTTTGAAAAGAAAAAATAAAGATTTACTTGTAGTTCAAATTTATGTTGATGACATTGTATTTGGTGCAACTAACGATCTTCTATGTCAAGAGTTTGCTAAGTTAATGCAGGGAGAATTTGAAATGAGCATGATGGGAGAACTCAATTTCTTCCTTGGACTCCAAATCAAACAAAGCAAAGAGGGTATCTTTATCAACCAAACAAAGTACACAAGAGAAATTCTAAAGAAGTTTGGTATGGAATCAATTAAACCCCTCGGAACACCAATGAGTCCTTCATGCAAGCTGGACAAAGATGAAGAAGGTAAGAAGGTTGATCAGAAATATTATCGAGGTATAATCGGATCCCTACTTTATTTAACTGCAAGTAGACCAGACATTATGTTTGCTGTTTGCTTATGTGCTAGATTTCAGTCAGAACCTAAAGAATCACATTTAATTGCTGTTAAAAGAATACTAAGATACTTAAGTGGAACAAAAAATGTAGGTTTATGGTATTCTAGAGACTCCACATTAAATCTGATTGCATACACTGATTCTGATTATGCTGGATGCAAGTTAGATAGAAAAAGCACAAGTGGTGCATGCCAATTTTTAGGAAGTAACTTAATCTCATGGTTTAGCAAAAAGCAAAATTCGGTTGCATTATCTACTGCGGAAGCAGAATATGTTGCAGCTGGAAGTTGCTGTGCTCAAATCCTATGGATTAAGAGACAACTTGAAGACTATGGTATCACACTTGATAAGACACCTATAAGATGTGATAATACAAGTGCAATAAATCTAACTAAAAATCCAATTCAACATTCAAGAACAAAGCATATTGAAATAAGATATCACTTTATAAGAGAACATGTAGCCAATAATGAAATTTGTCTTGATTATGTGAATACTGAAGAACAACTAGCAGATATATTAACAAAACCCTTAAGTGAAGAGAGATTTGTTATCTTAGAGGAGAATTAGGAGTTTGTGATCCTTTGGAATAGTTTTCTGAAACTCTTAAGGACATCTATCTAGATTTCATCATTTTCTTGAAAAATCTTGATATTTCAATAAGGAAATCTATCTAGATCTTGATTCATTGTTTCCCCAATTGCTAAGGAACATTAATCTATAATTTGATGATTAATTTGAATAGTTTCAAATCCTTGAAACTTAATTTTTTATCTCTGGAACTGTTAGAGTCGACTCTGACAGTTTGTGGAGTCGACACCTGAGTTTTTGATGTTCTGTCTAAGCGATTAGAGCCGACTCTGGCTTTTGTGGAGCCGACTCTAATACGAGCGCTGACAGATTTTCTGGTTCGGAGCCGACACCCAGTTTTCGGGAGTCGACTCTAAGTCGAGCTAGGTCAAAAATAAAAAGGCGGAGTCGACCCCCAATCATTCCATTCGTCTCCAAAACCTAACCAAAAAGCTCCAAAGCCTTTCCAACTTCCCCAATCTACTCAAAACCCTTGATTAATCTTCCAATCTTCTCAATGGCACCTAAGAGGCGCGGATTCGTCGGTGGAGCATCCGTTCCAACGAAGAGACGCACTGTTCGGAGGCAACCCTCGCCTTCTTCCTCTTCGGCCACTCAAGAGGATTCACCTCCTTCACCATCTTCACCCAAGGTTGATCATTTAGCCGGTAAGACCATTACCACTGGGAGAAAGGTGAATTTTGATTTCTTTGAGTCGGAAGGTTTCTCTATTGGAAGAAATTTGAAGGAAATGGGATGGGAAAAAATCTGTTCACTTGATATACCCACATATCCAGCCTTAGTAAGAGAGTTTTACAACGGTTTAAGCAGAGGAGAAGGTGGATTAATAAGTATAGTAAGAGGAACAAGAGTGACAATAACCTCTGAGATTCTTGGAAACTTATTGGAAATGCCCACAATCGGATTAATGGAATATCAACATGAGGATAGAAGTGGAGCATTGACAAGAATGCTAGGGAGAGATGTGACTGAGTTTGAAGAAATCTTTGCAAATCAATTGAATCTAGAACTCAGATTACTACATAATATCTGTGGAAGAATCTTGTTTCCAAAAATTGGTAGATTCGAGTATGTCTCGGAGCGAGACGTTCTGTTAATGGATTGTATAATTACTGGAAGGCCAGTCAATTTAGCTGGCATGATGATTGGATACATGGCAGAGGCAGCTACAAAGAAGAGATCAACACTGCCATACGGTATGATTCTGACACTTATCTTTAGAAGCCAAGGTGTGCTCATTATGGAGAATGAACCTTTAAGAAAACTGAGACACACTGATTACTATAGCATATCTACTATTCATCGGATGGGCTTCAAGAAATTGAATGGTGTTTGGATAAAAGGAGGAAGAGAGGAAAGAGCAGAAAGAGATAGAGCAGAAGAAACCAGAGTAGAAGACATCCCAGGACCATCTACTGAGGGACCATCTGTCCCTGATCCATCTATTGCGGGACCTTCTTCAGCTGGACCTTCAGAGGCCGGACCTAGTACTATTCCCTCACCTCCACATCAGCCTATAATAAATTCTGGGAGATTCTCTGATGAACAAATTGATCAGTTAAGAGGTTTACTTGCTGAGTATGATAGTCAGAGATCTCAAGAAATTTCAATTAAAAGAAGACTTTAATCAGTTGAAGAAGAACTTAATTCGAGACTGGACATGATCTCCTTTACCTTAAGCAATTCTGTTGAATCCTTTGGTGCTGATCTTCACAAAATCTTCGAAAGGATGGAAGGTATTGCTGATGGGTCAGGATCTTATGTTCATGCAACGGGTCAATTGAAGAAGGACATTGACCTTGCAGTCTCTCAAATCGAAGCTTGCCTTGAAAACTTTAAGAAATCACAAAAGGATGATGTAATGGAAATCATAGGTCATTTGAAGAAAATTGTATTCAAACATATCTGACCTTGATTTTGATTTTGATAGTTTGTACTTAGGAAGTTTTTGAATATCTAATGTATTTCATTTTGAAATGTATATGAATCAACTAATGTAATGGTTCTTGCTTATGAAATGCAATTTCACATTTTCAAATATTGATTGCTTGGATCCCTATGCTTTATTGAGTCTACAAATTTTTTTAATAGCTTTCTTTATCTAATACTCTCCTTATTGCTGATAACAAAAAAGGGGGAGAGATGGTTGAGATGGTTGAATATGCAAAGAAAGAAAGACTTAAAAATTTCAATGAAAGATGGTTGTATGCAAAGAAAGATTGAATATGAATATTGAATATGAATAAGCGAAGACTTGAAAATTTTAATGAAGGGAGAGATGGTTGTATATGCATAAAGAAAGAAAGAAAGGGGGAGAAATAATTGCTTATGCAAAATGACTTGAAATGTTAATCAGTTAAAATTTGATGCTTATATATAGGGGGAGCTATTCAATGCAGGGGGAGCTTAACAAAAAGCTCAATTGCAATTTTATGCACATTAAGATTAAATATTCATAATTGATGGATTATATTGAACTCATGCACAATTTTAAAAGCTTACTTTGAATATTGGCATCAAATCCTTCATTTAAAATGTTTAAGTTTCAAAATGACGATAATCTTTAGTTTGAATGAATTTTTGAATGCATATACTCAAAGTTTTTGTTATCATCAAAAAGGGGGAGATTGTTGACCCAATTGATGATTTTGATGATTAACAAAACTACTTGAGTATAACTATTGAGGCTCTAATGATTTTGATTTAGTGTTTCAGATTATTAGACTGTTGAATGATCAAAATCAGGAGTTACATAGTGTTCTGGATCGAATCTAATGTCTAGGTAAGAATTGCAGACATTAGAGTCGACTCCGAGAATCACAGAGCCGACTCCGGAACTGGCACGGACGTTAGAGTCGACTCCGAGACTGTTAGAGTCGACTCTCACAGACGAAGCAGAAAGTCAATTTTTCTGGCCCCGACCTAGAGTCGACTCCGGGTAAGTTAGAGTCGACTCCGGAAAAGTTTCTTGTCGACCCCAGAAAAGTCAGAGACGACTCCAGAAATATCGTTTTGAGATGCCTCGAGCTAGAGCCGACTCCAGAAAAGTTAGAGTCGACTCCAACCCACCTGGAACGAAAAATCAAGTTGCCAGATCAGCTCTAACGGTAATATTTCTATTTTACCTTATTTCTAACGGATATATTTTGATACAAGGTACACTCCAACGGATAGTTTTCTTCCAAAAATGGTGTGAAAGAAATCTATAAAAAGGGAAGACTATTGTTCAAAAAAAAATGGAAAATAGAAGGAAAAAGAGAGAAAATCTGAGATAGACAAATCCCATTTCAAAAATCCGAGAGCTTGAATCTTAAGAGGAAAACCTTCTAGCTCAAATCCACTCCACTCCAAAAGGCTCAAGAGGAATCCAAAGCATTCAAATCAAAGTCTCGGTGGATTTCCCAACTTGGAGAAAGGAGATTCGTTTCTTGCTTTTCAACTCTTCTCAACTGCTTCAACTGTGAAGAATCGGAGCTGAGGCTTGATTCAATCCAGCAAGGAGAAGAAGAAAAGAAGAAAAGCTCAAAAGCCAACCAATCCACAAATCAGGCTTTTCTAAACCTTGTTATTCTTAATTTGTATATTTGCTCATTGAGGAGCTTTGTATTTCAAAAACAATACTTATTTTGTTTGTGCCTAGTTCAATCTGGGGGATTGAACTAGAGGAGGTAGTTTTACCTCGGTTCAAGCTTGGTTAAGCTTGGGTTAGGGTTTTTGTGCTGGTGAGCCCTTGAAAACCAGCTGGGTTCGTTGTGCGCCCGGAAAAACAACAAGTTCGAGTTGTGAGCTTGTAAAACAACTCTGCTGTAATCTAGGGTGATTATAGTGTGGACCCAAGTGAATCTTGGGAGTGGACGTAGGTGTTGGATACACCGAACCACTATAAAATCTTCTGTGTTTGTCGTGTTCTATTGTATCTCTCTCTATCTCTATTTTATTCATTGCACTTTATAGTTACCTTGCATCCGCCTTCATTAATCTCAAGCAAACTATTTTAAAAAAAAGGCTAATTTTTTAAAGAACCCAATTCATCCCCCCCCTCTTGGGTTGTCATCTGTGCCAACAGTTACTATATGAGGTGAAACAATTTCTCTCCAAAATTTGATATGAAAGATATGAGTGAGGCATCTTATGTCATTGGCATTAAGATCCATAGAGAAAGATCTCGAGGCATTTTAGGATTATCTCAAGAAACTTATATCAATAAAGTCTTGGAGAAATGTTAGATGAAAAATTGTTCACCAAGTGTTGCACCTATAGTGAAGGGTGACAAGTTTGTTTTGAACCAATGCCATAAAAATGAACTTGAACGGAAACAAATGCACAACATTCCATATGCTTCAGCTGTCGGAAGCCTAATGTATGCTCAGGTTTGCACAAGACCTGACATTGCATTTGCAGTAGGAATGTTGGGAAGATATCAAAGTAATCCAGGTTTAGACCACTGGAGAGCTGCTAAAAAGATCATGAGGTATCTTCAAGGGACCAAGGACTACATGCTCATGTATAGACGAACTGATCATTTGGAGATAGAGGGCTACTCAGATTCAGACTTTGCTGGCTACGTTGATTCTCGGAAATCAACATCAGGATTTATATTTATGTTAGCTGGTGGAGCCATATCATGGAGGAGTGCAAAGAAGACTTTGACTGCTACCTCTACTATGGAAGCGAAATTCGTTGCTTGTTTTGAGGCTACATCGCAAGGTGTATGGTTAAAGAGTTTCGTCTCAGGGCTTAGAATTGTTGACTCTATTGCTAGGCCAATTAAACTGTATTGTGACAATTCGGCTGCTGTATTTTTGGCTAAAAATCATAAGAGTGGTAGTCGAAGTAAACATATCGACATTAAGTATTTAGCCATAAGAGAACGTGTTAAAGAAAATAAAGTGGTCATAGAACACGTTAGCACTGAATTGATGATAGCTGATCCTTTGACTAAAGGCATGCCAATTAAGAATTTTAAGGATCATGTGGTACGAATGGGAGTTGGTTCCATGATATAATTGCATGGATAACAGTTTGTACAAAGAAACTCTTATTTCAATTATTTGTTTATTTCTCATTCAGGTGTACACATTATTTAACTTTTGAGAAATGACAAACCTTTCTTTTGGACTCNTAATTGCATGGATAACAGTTTGTACAAAGAAACTCTTATTTCAATTATTTGTTTATTTCTCATTCAGGTGTACACATTATTTGACTTTCGAGAAATGACAAAATTTTCTTTTGGACTCTGAATAAACATATGGTTTATTCATTATGTTATGTTGTCACATTTGGAATAATGGTAAAGAAATTGAATGCATTGTAATACATAGAAGATAATACTCAATTATAGAGGACCTATCGCTATGATTCATATATTTGGTTTCTTGTTCAGTATTGAGAATTATGGATTAAGATAAAATATACGGACCAAGTGGAAGAATGTATCTCATTTAGTAGATGGTCCTATTTTATTGCAATATAGCTTAATTGTCGGATAATTCTCTACGCCATCCACTAGTTAATAAGTGGTAAAGAAATCTCTTAAATAGTGTTAAACGTTTAAATGCCTACTTTGATGGGAGTAGGCGGTGGATTAAATAGTGTTAAACGCTTAAATGCCTACTTTGATGGGAGTAGACGGTGGAAGGGAGTTAAGATATCTCTTTAAATAGAGATCCCTTCTAAGGCTTTCGATAACAAAAAAAAATCTCATCAGGAGAAAAAACCAAAAAGAAGCCAGAGAGATTGGGTCCCTGATCAAGAGCAAATCCTGAGGGCATACACCATCGTGTGCGATAGCTCATTGATTGGAAGCACTCAATCAAGGTTTTTGAAGCGGTAGATCAAGATCCCGAGAGGTAGATCTGCAGCTGATTCAGATCAAAGCGGTAGATCAAGATCCCGAGAAGTGCAGCTGATTCAGATCGAGAGGAAGATCAAGATCCTTACCCTTATCTGGAAGAAAATCAACAGCAATAGCTGGAGGTATTTATCGATCTTGACTTGCTTTATTCTCATGATAAATATATTGATCCCATGTTTCCGCATATCTAATAGGGATCAATATATTTAAATTAAGTCTAACAAAAAGATCACTGATGACCGCCGTCTTACAAATTGATACCCCTCTGTTGCCCTTCAATTTCTGGTGAAGAAGAAGGAACTTGAATCCATTCTAATATATCTAGTAAAATACTTAATAATCAAACTGATAGCCTGCATGCATGCCTTTTTTCTTTTTCTTTTTCCCCGTCAGGACGGGAGTACAACGTCGGTAGAAAAAGCAAAATTCCAACAGTCCACTAAGAGGCTTACTGCCAACTGCGAGAGAAGATGGTATCTTCACACACACAGGGATGCATGAATCTAAGCAGGGATGTGTGATATGAGAGATATCCTTCAACTTGTGAGTATGATTAATTAAGATTATGAAAGATAGGTTAAGTCAACTAGCTAATAACAATAGCAGAGTCCCCACTAAATCTAAATTCTAGAGGCATGGAAATCAAGGGGAAAAAATTCATTCTCTCTCTCTCTCTCCCCCGAAAAAAAAAAAGATAACCACAAAAGTATAGGGTTCCAATCTCTTTTATTTTTTGTTAACTTCATAGTAAAACTAAACGCTATTCTCTACTTATAGTCTCCATATGGTACGATATAACTCGTAATATGGCTTCTCTTCCTTCTAAATCCTTAAATCCTCTCCAAGCCTTTTTGATGCGATTACGGTACTTCATGATAAGGAATGGTGATCCTCTTGAATCATGTACATCCTTTATCTTACTTTATCACCCTCAAAATTATGAAATAGATATATAGAAAATAAAATATTCCTATTTGTTGAGGGGTAAAATCATCATTACATTAATATCGTGCGAGGCGGCTAAGGCTAACCTCCTCCCTTCGGCTCCTTCCGGGCTTCCATAGCTCGGCCCTTCCGGGCTTCCGTAGCTCGGCCCTTCCGGGCTTCCGTAGCTCGGCCCTTCCGGGCTTCCGTAGCTCGGCCCTTCCGGACTTCCGTAGCTCGGCCCTTCCGGGCTTCCGTAGCTCGACCCTTCCGGGCTTCTATAGCTCGGCCCTTCCGGGCTTCCGTAGCTCGGCTCCTTCCGGGCTTCCGTAGCTCGGCTCCTTCCGGGCTTCGTAGCTCGACCCTTCGGGCTTCCGTAGCTCGGCCCTTCCGGGCTTCCGTAGCTCGGCCCTTCCGGGCTTCCATAGCTCGGCCCTTCCGGGCTTCTGTAGCTCGACCCCTCCGGGCTTCCGTAGCTCGGCTCCTTTGGGCTTCCATAGCTCGGCTCCTTTCGGGCTTCCATAGCTCGGCCCTTCCGGGCTTCCGTAGCTCGACCCTTCGGGCTTCCGTAGCTCGGCTCCCTCCGGGCTTCCGTAGCTCGGCTTCATTTGCGATCCGCAACCTAACACTTACCTCCGCGGAACCTGACGCGGGAGAGCCCGAGCCTGCCAGAACGGCATCCTAGACAAGGAATCATGTCGGGACGTGGCCTAAAGCCTATCATAACCGCCCCAGGCCTACTCAACCAGATCTCGAGACATCAAGGAGCTCTCCCAGCCGTCGATCTCTGAACAAACAGGGTACGGATTCTAACGTCCCACAACGGCCTGATTCTGTCCGTCTCCGTATCGTAACAACCTCCGAACCTTCCAGAAGGCGCTCAAGACCCAAGTGACAGTCTATAAATATCAGACTCACAGATTCCCCCAGGTACGCAACTCTGACGCACTCTCTCCCTGGGCATAGGCACGCGCCTCTTCCACCCGCGCCTCCCTGCTCTCTCGAGCAGCTCGTCGGCGCTCCTGCCTTCTGGAGCTTCCGATTGGCCCCCCGGAGAGGTCTCCCGGAGAGATCCACCTCCCCACTGTCTGGTTGATCGCCGATTTCTTCTCCACTGACTTGAGCGTCGGAGGGCCTTCCGCGGAGGACCACCCCAGCGTCCCCCCGCGTGTGGGCTTCTTTTTGCAGGTCCGCCCCCCCTCTTCCTGGAGATCGACCGCGCCCGAGTCGGAGGATGGATCCCGGGCAACAGATTGGCGCTAGAGGAAGGGTCTCAAGTCCCATTAAAACTTGAAAAAAGGAGACAAGGATCTCAATCCGAGAAGAACCTCTCCAATGGCCAACCGGAGGAGAGCAACCTCTGAAGCCCAAGATCAGGTCGCTTCCCAGAGGCCTGATCCGACTGGCGCCACAGCGCCACAACCCCCACCGGTCGAGACTCCGTCGCCGCCTGCTATCCCGGTGACCCAAGACCAGTTCGCTACGCTGGTCCAGCAAGTCCAGGCCCTTACCCACCTGGTTCAGGAGCGCCTTGCAGCTCCTCCTGCTTCGCATCCCCAGAAGGAGGCGGCGATTCCTTCTTCGCCGATGGCCTCCTCCTCTGATTTCCATGGGTCCGCGGATCCCCCATATCGGCCCAGGGGGACAAACCAGTCCCGCGAGCCGGTTATGATAGAGATCCTCTCAAATCTCGGCGAGCCCGCTCCCTCTCCCCGGCGACGTCTCACCATGATTCCACGCCATCCTTGCGATTCTCACGCCCAGCTCCTCCTCTCACCGATGAAGAGGAGATCCGCCGTCAGATCCAGGAGATGCGTCAGGAGCTGGACGCCGCCAAGCAGACCCATCTATCCCAGCCCAAGGCGGAACAGGGCATCCCTTTCTCTAAGGGAATCATGGAGGAAGTGATTCCCTCCCACGTCAAACTGCCAGCCGTCGAGCCCTATCACGGCTCCACCGACCCGGACGACCATCTCAGTAGCTTCCGGTCAATAATGATGTTCCACAGAGCATCTGATGCGGTCCTCTGCCGAGCTTTCCCATCCACCCTCAGAGGATCCGCCCGAACCTGGTTCAACGCCTTGAAACCGGGTTCCATTGACTCATTCGACGAGCTGAGCCGCCTTTTTATTGGCCAGTTCGTCAGCAGCCGTCGCCATCGACGAAGATCCGACTCCCTCTCCGAAGTCAAGCAGAGAGAGGGGGAGTCCCTGAGGAATTACCTTGGCCGTTTTAATAAGGCCATGTTGGAGGTGGACCACCTTAATCATGAGGTGGCTATGTCCGCCCTGGCGGGGGAGTTTCGAAGGAGAGCGACTTCTACCTGGCAATGGAGGTCAGCTACCCCCCATGTCTCTCTGATATGATGGCCCTTGCGGACAAGTACGCTAGGGTCGAGGAGTCGCGGAGGATGGCCCGCGCCGAGCAAGCAAAGAAGAAGCAAGAGCCCAAAATCCCCGACAGGCACCGTCCCGCCCATCGACCAAGTCCGCCTCACCGCCAAAGAGTCCCTCCGCTGCCAAGAAATCGCTCCCGGAGTCCTCCTAGGCGATTTGACCGCTACACTCCGCTGACTGTGCCCCGGGCGCAAATCCTTATGGAGATAGAGCGCCAGCTTCCCCGGCCGGTACCTCTCCGAGGGAACCCGACCCGAAGAGATCCCGCCAAGTACTGCCGCTACCATAGGGAGCATGGCCATGACACTAAAGAATGCTGGCAGCTGAAGAATGAAATCGAGAGGCTGATTCAGCGGGGACGGCTGGATCAGTTCAGGAGGGCGCCCGAGCCGCAACGACAAGGAGGTGACCGTCAGCTCGAGCTCCAACAACCTCCTCCTCCACCCAATCCGCCCATAATTGGCCGCATCAACATGATTGAAGAAGCCGGCGGATCGAGCCCCAGGGGCGGCGGTGAAGAACCAGCGCCAAAAAAGGCAAGGATGGGCGAGCTCTCCTTCTCCGACGATGATCTTCTGGGATACAACTTCCCCACGATGACGCACTAGTTGTATCCCTTAATTTGAACGATTATGATGTAAGCCGAATCCTCATTGATAGTGGAAGCTCGGTGAATGTTTTGTACCTCGGTGTGTTTGCCAGGATGAAATTGCTCATGGAAAACCTTCGAGCCGTGGATTCCACCCTGATGGGATTCACCGGCAACGTCATCATCCCGAAGGAATCGTCACCCTGACGGTCCGCGCAGGAACCTGGCCCCTTGTGACCATTGTACAGACCGATTTCCTAGTGACCGACCTCAGATCCCCATACAACGCCATATTCGGTAGGCCTGGCTTGATGTCCCTCAAGGCAGTTGTCTCTATCCCGCATCTGTCTATGAAGTTCCCCACCGAGCGAGGAATTGGAGTGGTTCGGGGAAGTCAGGCCATGGCTCGGCAATGTTTCGTTACGAGCCTTCAGTCTAGAATGCCGAAGTTGACGGGCTAGACGCTCGCGAAGACTTCGCCGAACAACGGGGAGAACCGGCAGAGGAATTGGAGGAGGTACCGTTGGACGAAGCTCAGCCCGACCGAACCGCAAGGATCGGGTCGCTACTCAAAGGAGAGCCTCGGCACAGGCTGATCAGATTCCTCCAAAGCAATGCCGACGTCTTCGCCTGGACCGCCTCCGACATGCCAGGAATCAACCCCGAGGTCCTCGTCCACCATCTCAATGTGGACGAGAGGCACAGGCCCTGTTAAGCAGAAAAAGAGAAGCTTCGCCCCAGAGCGGCAAAAAGCCATTGAAGAAGAGGTCGACAAACTCATAAAGGCCAACTTCGTCCGAGAGGTAAATTACCCAAACTGGCTGTCAAATGTCGTCATGGTGAAAAAGTCGAACGGCAAATGGAGGATCTGCATCGACTTCACCGACCTCAACAAAGCCTGCCCGAAGGACAGCTTCCCCCTCCCTCGGATCGACCAGCTCGTGGATGCCACCTCAGGCCACCAGATGCTGTCATTCATGGATGCCTATTCGGGCTACAATCAGATCCGAATGGCCCCGAGGATGAAGAAAAGACCGCCTTCATAACCGACCGAGGTACCTACTGTTACCGTGTTATGCCTTTTTGGTCTTAAAATGCAGGCGACCTACCAGCGGCTGGTTAACAAGGTGTTCAAGGAGCAAATCGGCCGGAACATGGAGGTGTACGTGGATGACATGCTGGTCAAAAGCAAGGAAGCGTCACAGCATGTCGAGGACCTCTCGGAGAGCTTTGCAACGTTGCGCAAATATGGATGAAACTCAACCCGACCAAGTGCGCCTTCGGCGTCAACTCGGGGAAGTTCCTCGGCTTCATGGTCTCCCAGCGAGGTATCGAAGCTAACCCCCAGAAGATTCAAGCTCTCCAACAAATGGCGCCCCCTGCATCTATTAAAGAGGTCCAGCGCCTAACCGGGAGGATAGCGGCCCTTAACCGCTTTGTGGCTCGGTCAGCCGAGAGATGCCTCCCCTTCTTCAAAACTCTCCGATCGGCCAAAAATTTCCAGTGGACTCCCGAGTGCCAAAGGTCATTTCAAGATCTCAAGAAGTACCTCGGCTCGCCCCGCTCCTCAGCAGTCCGACCCCAGGAGAGACCTATTCTTATACCTGGCTGTCTCGGAGGAATGCGGTTTGTTCGGTGCTAGTCAAAGAAGAAGGCAAAGTCCAGAAGCCGATCTACTATGTGAGCAGGCTGCTCCGCGATGCGGAGACAAGGTACAGCAGGATTGAAAAGATGGTGCTGGCTTAATCACCTCAGTTCGGAAGCTACGACCGTATTTCCAAGCACATTCCGTGACGGTCCTGACCGACCAACCCATCAAGGCGGTGGTCCACCGTCCGAAACATCGGGAGAATGACCAAATGGGCCGTCGAGCTAAGCGAGCACGACATACATTTTCAGCCTCGCCCAGCCATCAAAGCTCAAGTACTGGCCGACTTCCTCCTCGAGTGCACCATCCCGGAGGACGGTTCTACCCCAGACTCCCGAAGAGCCAAAGTCCGGAGCCCGGTGGCTCCTCCACGTTGACGGGTCGTCCAATGCCCATCACTCCGGTGCGGGTCTAGTTCTCACCAGCCCTGAGGGGATGACTTTCGAATATGGCGTCCGATTCTCCTTCCCGGCTTCCAACAACGAAGCCGAGTACGAAGCCCTGTTAGCCGGTCTCCGGATCGCCCACAATCTGAAGGTGGAAAAACTAACGCCTTCACCGACTCTCAGCTGGTGGCCGGCCATGTGCGGGAGAGTTTCGAAGCCGGGAGCCGAACATGGTTCGATATCTCCAGGAGGTGCGTAACTTGCTTCCCCATTTTGCCAATTTGAAATTATTCAGATTCCCAGATCGAGAACGCCCGTGCCGACCTACTCTCCCGATTGGCAACCACGGAGACGATGGATGCCGAACAAAAGTTCCACCTGGAGACTCTGGAAAAGCCGAGCATCGGAAGCCGACCGAGTGATGCAAGTTGAGGCCGAACCATCCTGGTTCGACCCTATCCTCAAATATCTCAAAGAAGGGTCGCTTCCGTCCGACCGAAGAGAGGCTAGGAAAGCTGAAGCTGCAGGCCACCCACTACGTGTTGATTGACAACCAGCTTACAAGCGGTCTTTTCTATGCCGCTGCTCAGATGCCTTCGCCCATCCGAAGCGGACTATGCTCTGCGCGAGGTACATGAAGGGATTTGCGGCAACCATCTGGGAAGCCGGTCCCTCTGCCACAAGGTGCTACGGCAAGGCTATTACTGGCCGACCATGCAAAAGATGCGGACGATCTGGTCCGAGCCTGCGACCCCTGCCAGAGACATTCAAGCATCCAAAGGCTCCCCTCCGCCGAGCTAGTTTCTATATCCTCCGCTTGGCCCTTCGCCAAGTGGGGGATGGACATCCTCGGCCCATTCCCTCTTGCGACAGGACAGCGGAAATTCTTATTTGTCGCCATCGACTACTTCACCAAATGGGTCGAAGCGGAAGCAGTTGCACAAATCACCGAGGCCGGGCCAGAGACTTTGTGTGGAGGTCCATCATCTGCCGATTCGGCCTCCCCATACCATAATCACCGATAACGGCAAGCAGTTCGACAACTCCAAATTCCGCCAGTTCTATGAAGAGCATGGAATCCGTCACCACCTTACTTCGGTCGGACACCCACAAGCCAACGGAGCGGCCGAAGTAACCAACAGGACCCTCCTCCAAGGGAATCAAAGCTCGCCTCTCCAGAGCCCAAGGCAGGTGGGCGGATGAGCTGCATCATGTCCTATGGGCCTACCGCACCACCCCGAGAATCCCGACGGCGAAACTCCATTCCGAATGGCTTTCGGCACGGAGGCCGTTATCCCTGTGGAAGGTCGGCCTCCCATCATTGCGGGTGGAAAGCTACTCGGAGGAAGCCAGCAACGAACAACTCCGCACCAACCTCGACCTGGTAGAGGAAATCAGAGAGAAGGCCCGGATCAGAACGGCTGCCTATCAACAAAGGGTGGCCCGTTACCACGCCTCCAGAGTTAAGGGAAGGCCTTCCTGCCTGGCGACCTTGTCCTCCGAAAGGCCTCTGTTTCCAAACCGCTGGAGCAAGGAAAGCTGGCGCCAAACTGGGAAGGCCCATATCAAGTCGCGGAGATCATTGGACCGGGAACCTACAAGCTGCAGGATCTGGATGGGAATCCGTCCCCCGGACGTGGAACTCGGACAACCTCCGTAAATATTATCAATAGGGTATGTCCTCTCTGAATTCGTCTTCGCATGCTTCCCTACATATTCCTGCTTATCTATTTCCTCAAAACCTGTTGTGTGAATCATTATGCACCATGTTGCCATAAATTGCAAGGAGAAATAGATGCTGCTTACCAATCCTCGGCACGACCGAGCTGTCTGTTTGAACAGGAATCTCCAAACCTTGGCAGGGCCAAGTAAAATATTCTTCGAACCTCGGCAGGGCCGAGTCTCCGAACCTTGGCAGGGCCAAGTAAAATATTCTCCGAACCTCGGCAGGGCCGAGCAACAAATCTCCGAACCTTGGCAGGGCCAAGTAAAATATTCTCCGAACCTCGGCAGGGCCGAGCAACAAATCTCCGAACCTTGGCAGGGCCAAGTAAAATATTCTCCGAACCTCGGCAGGGCCGAGCAACAATCTCCGAACCTTGGCAGGGCCAAGTAAAATATTCTCCGAACCTCGGCAGGGCCGAGCAACAAATCTCCGAACCTTGGCAGGGCCAAGTAAAATATTCTCCGAACCTCGGCAGGGCCGAGCAACAGATCTCCGAACCTTGGCAGGGCCAATAAAATATTCTCCGAACCTCGGCAGGGCCGAGCAACAATCTCCGAACCTTGGCAGGGCCAAGTAAAATATTCTCCGAACCTCGGCAGGGCCGAGCAACAAATCTCCGAACCTTGGCAGGGCCAAGTAAAATATTCTCCGAACCTCGGCAGGGCCGAGAAACAATCTCCGAACCTTGGCAGGGCCAAGTAAAATATTCTCCGAACCTCGGCAGGGCCGAGCAACAATCTCCGAACCTTGGCAGGGCCAAGTAAAATATTCTCCGAACCTCGGCAGGGCCGAGCAACAAATCTCCGAACCTTGGCAGGGCCAAGTAAAATATTCTCCGAACCTCGGCAGGGCCGAGCAACAAATCTCCGAACCTTGGCAGGGCCAAGTAAAATATTCTCCGAACCTCGGCAGGGCCGAGCAACAATCTCCGAACCTTGGCAGGGCCAAGTAAAATATTCTCCGAACCTCGGCAGGGCCGAGCAACAAATCTCCGAACCTTGGCAGGGCCAAGTAAAATATTCTCCGAACCTCGGCAGGGCCGAGCAACAAATCTCCGAACCTTGGCAGGGCCAAGTAAAATATTCTCCGAACCTCGGCAGGGCCGAGCAACAAATCTCCGAACCTTGGCAGGGCCAAGTAAAATATTCTCCGAACCTCGGCAGGGCCGAGCAATAAATCCTCCGAACTGTGGTAAGGCCAGGGAAAGGTCATTCGGGCTGGAATCCCAAATAAAAACCGAGGCGCTCAGGCCCCGGCTAAAGCCGGGCGGCCTCCGAATGGTCCCCGAAGGACTTCGTCAGGTTTGAAAACGAGCACGTTAAACAAAAACCGTCGACGCACGAGAAGAAGCCACCATTGGCAAACCCCCTCTTGAGGCCGTTGAGCCCCACGTAATCGGCCAAAGGCCCCAAGCAGAGCTAGGGGATCCCCCTCCCTGCTACTGAAAACCTCTTGGGTGACGCCCCTATAACCCGTCGTTCAAAGAGCCTATATGAAACGCGCAAAAACGACGGGGCCACGCCAATGCCCTGATTCATCACACGGGTCAAGGCCATAAACTCTTGAAGAAAGGGACTTCAAAAATAAGATCCATCTTTCATTTATAAAAAGAGAAGATTACAGAGAGGTAGTAAAAAGTAAAAACAAGAAGGGAGGCCCTAAATCAGAATTCGGAGTCACTCCCGGAGGCTAGCAGCTCCTCCAGGCGCTCCGTCAGGTCAGCCACCTGCTGACGAAGGGACGTAATTTCCTCCCTCTGCCGGTCCATCAACCGGCGTGAGGCTTCCGCCTCCCTGACCGACACGTCCAAGTATTCTTCGGCGTCCTCGCGAGCTGCTCATTATTCGCAAAGGCCGACGCTAGGCCCTCTCCATCAACCGTGACGGAGGTGCGCCTCCCCTCCGAATGCGGCAGGCTATCAAGCGAGGAACGTGACCCGACTGATGATCGCCCTGGAGAGGCCATTTTTTCGGAGCTTAAACGAGGGATGGTCGAAACCATGCCCCTCGGCCGTATTTATACTCGTCAGGCAGGTACCTCTATCAGTCGCGCCGTAACCACCGACCCATAAGAACTTGCCATGCGTCGCCGTTTCAGTGCTTGCGAAATCCGAGGTGTCACGCCCCATCCCGAGCGAGATCGGTAAAGCGAGCAGGTTGTTTGGGAATTCCCCAAGCAAACATTTTTCGATCTGTCGGCCCTCGCAATAAATGCGTTCGGCGCTTCCCCGAGCCTCTTAATGCCGGCCTCTTTTTTGGGAAACGCGGAAGTCCGGCATTCGGCCAATAACCTGCCCCCTTGGGAAGAGTAGCGTCGCCAATGAAAAAGCATGACGATATATCGCTCGTTCCGCTTTGGCGCCCCTTATCAAGCGCCACGTGGACCTAACGCTGTGGCCCACAATGACAATTGAGTCGCTCCCTTGAGCACAGATCTCCGAACCTTGGCAGGGCCAAGTAAAATATCCTCCGAACCTCGGCTGGGCCGAGTGACTAAATCTCCGAACCTTGGCAGGGCCAAGTAAAACATTCTCCGAACCTCGGCAGGGCCGAGCAACAGATCTCCGAACCTTGGCAGGGCCAAGTAAAATATCCTCCGAACCTCGGCTGGGCCGAGTGACTAAATCTCCGAACCTTGGCAGGGCCAAGTCAATGATCTCCGAACCTCGGCTGGACCGAGCGAGCTAAATCTCCGAACCTTGGCTAGGCCAAGTCGCTTATCTCCGAACCTCGGCAGGGCCGAGTGACAACATCTCCGAACCTCGGCAGGGCCGAGTGACAAAATCTCCGATCCTTGGCAGGGCCAAGACAAATACCTTCGAAACTCCGACCCGAGTGACAGGTTCCCTGAACCATGATGAGGAAAAGTACGGATTCCTGAACTTCGGCAAAGCCGACCCACGATAAACCGAGCTCCGGTAAAAGCGAAGCACAAAATACCAGACTTCTGACCTAAGCAAGGAGCATGTATTTCGCCGAACTATTTCTGAACCGCCACACACGAACCTCGATTAGTTCGGACGGCGTGAGACCCTCGTCTAAGGACGAGCGGAACGTATTTGTACCCCACAAGCAACAATAACTACAAGATCGGCACGAGAAAAATAGAGATTGAGAAACAGAATATAACTCTCTTTATTGCCGATCATGATCAATTACAAATGCCTCACAGGCGTTACAAGAGCATTGAAATGCATAAAATAAAGGCAAATACAAAACTCGGGCAACTGCTCCAAAGCAGACCTAGGCGACTGTGATGTTCCGACGTCCGGATCGACAAATCAGGCAAACCACGAAACGGTCAGTCCGCCTGGACGGATGATAAAGCTGACCCTCCATGGCCCCGGATGAATTAAAAGATCCAAAAGGAGGCATGGCCCGTGGATGCTGATTCTGAGGATTCGGACGACCGGCCCGCTCCCCTAGAAGGGGTGCTGGATCAGGCCGCCGTCCAGCCGAGGGAACCGGGGACCATCCGACCCGGTTGCTCCCATATTCTCCCTCCCGTGGCAAGGATTCCCCTCAGAGAAGGGACGGGAACCCAAGCCAGCGAAAGAGGGAGAGTCTGCGCGTGCTACGGGGGTGTCATACGCTTCCTACCGTAAGCCCCCCGTAACGGAGCCGCAAAGATCACAACGGAAGCGCATATGTGCGCTCCGTATGATCTCTGCCCCCCCTTGTGCGCTCTCCATATGATCTCCGAGACTCGTCCCCTAAGGGCGAGCCATCCTTCAGCTGCTCCCCGGTCGCCCCAGCTATCCGGCGGCAAGGAGCCCATGAAGAGGAAAGCGATCCTTCCCACTCGTAGCAGCAGAGAAATGAGCATAATGGAAGCTCTAAGGGAAAAAACTTTGGGGATAGCCAAACATGACCCCCTTTCTCCCCTTTTTATAGGCAGGAAAAAGCCGGAAGAGCCATCAAAGCTGAAAGTCCCGAGATTCAAACACCTGGCCCACGCCTCCACGTGGCCCCTCAGGATAGACGCGGCGCCCCACTGCGCGCCAAGCCCACCGCCTGATTATGACGTGTACGGGGATCTCCTCCTGATCCCGAATCACAGTCATTAAATGGGTGATCGCCGCCAGCACCTCGAAAACTGGCAGGCTCAGAAAATCGTCCTTCGAAAGTGACTGTCCAATGGTGAGCGTTGCGTGCATGGCAAAGTGATCCGCATGGGAAAAGAGCACTTCCGGAAAGCTCTGATGCAGCTTTATTCCCCCACTACGCCGTATCATCGATTCTGGTGAAATAAAAACCGAACCACCTGCGGATCAGCAGAACGATTGTCAGAGTAGCAGAGAGCGCGAAGGCCTTTTTGCCTGTCAGCCCCAGCCGACCTATTTTGCCTATCGGCCCCAGCCGACCTATTTTTCCGTCGGTCCCAGCCGACCTATTTGCCTGTCGGCCCCAGCCGACCTATTTTTCCATCGGCCCCAGCCGACCTACTTTGCCTATTGGCCCCAGCCGACCTACCTTCCTCGTCGGCCCAAACCGACCTGTTTTTCCTATCGGCCCAAGCCAATACATTTTCCTAGTCTCGGAACAAAAATGACCCAAGGGCGTCAGCGAGCCACAGGTCACTCACAATCGAGGCTAAACGACAGCGAAGTCACGCAAGAAAGACACTTAAATGGAAACAGGAAATTCTTTCACTATGAAAATCAGACAAATGTCTAAAAGACAAGATACAAGAACAGCTCCTAAGAACCGGGAGCCGCATCAGCTTTGGAAAAGCCCTCGGTCACATCTGCGGAAGCGTTACTAGGTTCGCCCTTCTCCAATATTTTCGCCCCCTCTATGGCAGTTTGCGACTGTCCCTCAGAAGCTACAGCTTCGCTGGGACCAGGGGCACCGCCAAGCTCGGCGTCAGAAACATCAACATATTCGTCTTCATCTTCTTCTTCAGACTCGCCATCTTCGGGATTTTCAGTACTCAGGAAAGAAAGATCCCATTCCGGGTGCCCACTGAGTATCCTCTGTCTGCACTCTTCCATCCCATGATGGAACGCATCTACGCTGATAGCGTCTTGCCTCCCCTTAAGTATGGCGAGCTGCATGTTGGCCTCGGCGGCCTGTTTCTCATCCTCTGCGACTTGGGCGCGCAAAATGATATTTTGCTCCTCGAACTCGCCGGCCCGCGTCTCGGATTCTAAGCTCTTGTTGCGGCTGGACACAAGCTCGCCTTGAAGAGCCCGAACCTCCAGCCCCAACTCCGCTATCTGAAAAGGCCGAGATAAGTCGGCGTCACAAGAAACAGTAGAAAAAACTAAAAATGGGGGAGAAAAATGAGGTCATACCTCCTCCTTTCATCTGGCCAACATCTTGGCCGACTCCTCAGCCTCGCTTCTAGCTCTTGTCCTATCAGCCCCGACCAGCTCAACTCTCTCTTGCAGATAGTTGATCTTCAACTGCTTGGCTCCGATTGCCTCCTGGGCTTGGGTTAGCTCGTTGTTCACCCGAGCTATCACCCCTTGTTGCCATTTAGCGCCCTCCTTCAAATGAGCAATTTCGCTGTCGCGGCGCTTCAGTCGCTCCTCCACCTCGCCCAGCATCCTAGTTAAACGCTTCCTCTCATCGGCAGCTTCCTTGCCCAGCCGACCCATACTCTCGCTATGATCCCTCTGCATCGCTTTCACCTCCGCAGAGTGTTTCGACTCAATTCTGGCCAGCTCCAGGCACGCGTCGTCGTTCTTCACCAGGAGCTCCTGCAACTCCTCTACCCTGCGCTTTTGTTTGGATATCTTGGCCTGGGCAGCTTGATATGCCGCCCTTATCCCCTGCAAGCCCCTGTCGCTAATTGCCATGAGTTCCTCAAACTTCTCAGACACCTTCAGCCGCAACTGGAGCTCGGCATTCTCCCTCCTGGCCGGAACACTGGCCCCTGTCGCCAAGCTTAGACACCAGCATATAGCCCGAGAGAGCAGAACACTCTGCAAGATAAAAATCGAATGCGTAAGGGTTAAGCCTACCAGGACGTGTTCACTACCTGAGAATGGCGACTTACCCGCGAGGCATAGGCCCGAGTCATTCTCATCAGGGTCGCATTATCGATATCGGGAAGGAGATGAACGCTTTCGGCCACGCCTTGCTGCCCAAATGCAGCATCGACCAACCCCAGCTCGGCAAATTTGTTCGACGAAGGATCCGCGCCCGGATACAGGGCCGACCTCATCATGGCGGAAAACGCCTCCTCAATACCGGCATCCGAGCTGCTGGGTTGGCCAACCCCACCTGAGGGACCGGCCTGGGTGGCCCCCGTCTGATGGGACTTCAACCTCCCAGCCTCCTCTACCAAGGCCCTGGCTTGGGTTTCTTCAGATAATTCAGCTAGCCCAAGTGCCAGCTTCCCCGAAACCTTTTTCGAAGAAGCTCCCAATGTGGAGCTCCCGCCTTGTCGCGTCTTCTCCTTCGACGCCCCTTCCTCGGTTACCACCATTTGTGTCTCCGCCACCGGGCCCCCAAGGTCCCGGCCTGTTCTACCACTTGCATCTCCCCCGCAGGCTCCCCCGGGGCCCCAGTCTGACCTGCCTCACTTCTCCCGGACTCCCCCGCAGAGAGACCGGGAGAAGGCTTCCCCTGCACCTCTCCAGCTGCGGCTGCCGCCTCTCCCTCTCCTACCAGAGCTAATGGCGGTCCCGCGGGGACAGTAGGCTCCTCGGTGATAACCACTCCAAATCCACCGCTGATTCCTTTTCAGGGGGACGCGGTCGGACGAGCCATCGGAGCCTCGTCCGAGCTGTCCGAGATCTCTAACACGAGAGGGTTGGAGGCCATAACCGCTCTCCCCGGACTCTCCTTCGCCCCCGGCGCTTCTGCCATGACTGCTCTAGCGCCCGGGGACTCCTTGCGGAAGTATGAGCTCTTTTTTTGGGCCGCCACTATCCGCACTGATACCTTCCCCTGGGCGTTTTCCTCTCTTCCTCTTGGAGAGGTTCGACAACACCGACCGTGCGGCTGCCAGATCAGAGCACACATACTCAGGTCCATGCACACTAATCGAGAAAAATACACAGCATGAAAGGGACTTACCTTGCGGGTCCAGGGGGCTGAGCCCGGCTGTGAAGAGGGCCCCCTCCGATAGCAGGTCGTTAGCCGAGAACACCTGTCCGTTACGGAGGACGTCCAAGTCCTTCTCTTCCTGCACCGACAAGGCCGGATGCGTCTCGCATCCCTTGCAACATCCCCCCATCTCTGAGGGAAGTCGGAGCCGACGTTCCCCTCCGCGATAACAAACCGACTCTTCCATCCCTTGATGGAAGAGGGCTTATCCGCGAGTACGTTGAAGGATCTCCGGGGCCCGATGTAGGGCCACTCCGATTTCCTTCCAGGAATCAGGTGGTAGCAGGTGCGGAAAAGGGGGAGGGTGGCGACGATCCGAATCTGGTGGCACATCGAGATGAATCCGATGATATTCCGCCAGCTGTTCGGAGCCACCTCTCCTTCACCAGGGGTGGAGAGAAAACGAAGACCCGCCTTCAAACTATCTTCATAGATGAAGACCCCAGACTCTAAGTCCCGGGTAACTCTATCTTCGAGTTCCGGTGCCCGTAGAACGACGTCCAAGGGCAAGCCATACCGCTGATGAATCCCCCCTAAGTCCTCGGCAACGATCTCGGAGGCCACATCGTCGGGGCTCATCGCCATTGAAAGAGGTACCAAACGAAAACAATAAGCGTCGAAGAAGATGAAGGCCATAACCCTTTTGAAAGCAAAACGAGAAGACGCCGAGAGCACGCGCACATATATATACACAATGCGGCTGTCACTTCGCTTCTCCGCCAAGGAAGCCGCCCTGAAGAGGCGGGGCGTCTCATCCCAGGCGTCCGGAATCGCCTCAACAAACGCCGATCGATCGGGATTCGTAGCGTGGTGCAATCCCAACCGTCGCTCATAGAGGAGCCTTAGCCCCGAAGGTGGGATGCCCCTGTCGCATTAATTAGGGCATCAATGCGCGAGCTGTCTAAACCAAGACGTCCCATCCGGAACGCGCCATTTGAACTTGTACTCCCTACGCCCGAACCTACGCTTCGAACTAGGGAGTGAGGGCATGTGTTGAGGGGTAAAATCATCATTACATTAATATCCATGCGAGGCGGCTAAGGCTAACCTCCTCCCTTCGGCTCCTTCCGGGCTTCCATAGCTCGGCTCCTTCCGGGCTTCCATAGCTCGGCCCCTCCGGGCTTCCATAGCTCGGCCCCTCCGGGCTTCTAGCTCGACCCTTCCGGGCTTCTATAGCTCGGCCCTTCCGGGCTTCCATAGCTCGGCCCTTCCGGGCTTCCGTAGCTCGGCCCCTTCGGGCTTCCATAGCTCGGCCCTTCCGGGCTTCCGTAGCTCGGCCCTTCCGGGCTTCTATAGCTTGGCCCTTCCGGGCTTCTATAGCTCGCCTCCTTCCAGGCTTCCGTAGCTCGACCCTTCCAGGCTTCTATAGCTCGGCCCTTCCGGGCTTCCGTAGCTCGGCCCTTCCGGGCTTCTATAGCTCGGCCCTTCCGGGCTTCTATAGCTCGGCTCCTTCCGGGCTTCCATAGCTCGGCCCTTCCGGGCTTCCGTAGCTCGACCCCTCCGGCTTTCGTAGCTCGGCTCCTTCCGGGCTTCCATAGCTCGGCCCTTCCGGGCTTCCGTAGCTCGACCCCTCCGGGCTTCCGTAGCTCGGCTCCCTCCGGGCTTCCGTAGCTCGGCTTCATTTGCGATCCGCAACCTAACACTTACCTCCGTGGAACCTGACGCGGGAGAGCCCGAGCCTGCCAGAATGGCATCCTAGACAAGGAATCATGTCGGGACGTGGCCTAAAGCCTATCATAACCGCCCCAGGCCTACTCAACCAGATCTCGAGACATCAAGGAGCTCTCCCAGCCGTCGATCTCTGAACAAACAGGGTACGGATTCTAACGGTCCCACAACGGCCTGATTCTGTCCGTCTCCGTATCGTATCAACCTCCGAACCTTCCAGAAGGCGCTCAAGACCCAAGTGACAGTCTATAAATATCAGACTCACAGATTCCCCCAGGTACGCAACTCTGGATGCACTCTCTCCCTGGGCACAGGCACGCGCCTCTTCCACGCGTGCCTCCCTGCTCTCTTGAGCAGCTCGTCGGCGCTCCTGCCCTCTGGAGCTTCCGATTGGCCGCCCCCGGAGAGGTCTCCCGGAGAGATCCACCTCCCCACTGTCTGGTTGATCGCCGATTTCTTCTCCACTGACTTGAGCGTCGGAGGGCCTTCCGCGGAGGACCACCCCCAGCGTCCCCCCGCGTGTGGGTTTCTTTTTGCAGGTCCACCCCCCCTCTTCCTGGAGATCGACCACGCCCGAGTCGGAGGACGGATCCCGGCGGCAACACTATTAATTCCTGAAATATTAGTGCCAATCAGTGTCATGGAGAATCCATAGATGCATGGTTAAGACAACATTCATGCAATTAATCTTCTGCACCTTTACGGCTACTCTCCTTGTGAACATTTAAGTATTATTTTGGCTTCTTTGCGAGATGGATATAGAGATGGAAATACATTTGCAAGGCATACGTGGTAGAGACACGAATCATATAATAGAACACAATTATTATCATCTCAATATATATATATATATATATATATATGTTATAAAACATATTAGGTCCAACTTTACACTTGACTAAGAACAAAAAGTTAGAACTAATTGAACAGAATCCAACCATATATATTATAATATGCATTGAGTGACATCAAACAACCATTAATTTTCTTAGTAGGCCCAACCCGGCCAGCTTCCACCGAGCAAGGCTAAAAGATGTTCGCTCTTTCAGCAGACGTGGAGGCTAGTGGGGACGGTATGGCGTTCATGGCTGCCACCTCCCCACCGTTCCTTGTCCCGTTCGGCCCCTCACTCGCGGCCTTCCATAAGAAATCTTTCTCAACCAGCACTTGGACATCTGCCCTCTCGCGCGATTGGGCGGCAGCCAAAGAGAGACCAGGGAAGAAGATAACAACGGTGAGTGAGTGAGTGAGTGAGTGAGAGATTGGCAGTATGGCTCCAAACCTAAGCGCTGCTTTTGCCTACACCGTACGTCGTCTACGTGAAAGACGTCGCCAAGTCGGTGGCCTTCTACTCCAACGCCTTCGGCTACAGCGTCCGTCGCCTTGACGAGACGAGTCCCACAAGTAGTACTCCATCCACCTCCCCATTTCTTCTTTCTAAATATAATTAATTAGCCATGATCTGGGACTCTTTATGTTCTAAAAATTTGGATGGTGGTGTCCACGGTCTTGTTTTAGATGGGGCGAGTTGGATAGCGCGCGGACAGACGACGATCACCTTCACGCCGGTGCACCAGAGGGAGACTGACGGCTTGACGGGAGCGGTCCAGAGACTCCAGCCGCGGGATGTACGTGGAGGTCTGCTTCGCCTACTCCGACGTAGATGGCGGTGGAGAACGGGGCGCCCATTCCGGTGAGCCCGCCCGAAGACAAAGTTTGGGGCCAGAAGGTCGGCTGCTACGTTCGGGACATCGACGGAATCGTCGTGCGCCTGGAAAGCCGTGCGGTGGAGCCCGCGTTCATGAATAACAATCTCCCGTTAAATATTCCTCATGTGACGATATGCTATGCATAAGATTCGAATTAATGGAAGCACCACTAGCTAGCACTCGTGGTAAGATATTAAATAAATTTTGCATAGATATTAACCTGTGTCATTTCTTCTTGTTTTTTTTTTATTATTCTTCTTCTTTTAGTAAAATAAATATCCTATTATGAGATTTATGCCTTCTGGTTTAGTTATTTCCCAATCGAACTTTTCCGAAGAATAATAGGTAATACATTATAGAGCACACAGAGCCTTTAGATCTAGGACTTGGATCTCTACAATCGTTGACAATCTGATGACATCGTGATTCGGTCATGATTCCAAAATTAAGTTTGGGACCAGACTTGACACTGGGAGTCGAGGCTAACTCTCAGAGATGTCCATCCGGTATGACATACAAAAGCACCGGCCTGCTGGGAAGGAATTTAGCGCACAAAAAAACAGCCCCAATTAATTTGCTAGGGTTCTGAAAATCCTAAGATGGGTGTCTAAAATAGTTACGTTCAGCAAATGAAAGGGATCATGATAAAACTAAGAAAATTCATGGAGGGTTACACAAGCATATGAAGTCATAATGTTATATTTACTAGGCAATCACCGATAAAGAAATGAAGCAGTTCTTTAAAAAAGATATTAGACTAAAACATGAACTGCATTTATAGACTTTAACGACATCAAGTGTCTACATCTTTTAGACTTACATATTATAATATAAAGCTGAAATGGTTCAAAAGCCAGCTTTTTTTTTTCTTTCTTTTCTATGTAAGTATCAAAGAACATGACCTCATTAATATTTTTTGATCAGTTGAGTCAAATAAATTATTTTTTTTATAAAATACATGTATCTTATTTATGTTATCCTTATCTTTTAAATTTAAAATCAATAATTTTAAAATTTAAATTTAATCATATATATTTTTTTCTCTTTTTTTGGCCCTCCAATCTCATCAACGTCAGCACCCGTGCAAGCATAAAGTGGGAAGAGATTCTTTTCTTGATGAATAAAAGAAAATGACGAAATTAGATATTTCCATGAATGATGGCAAAGTTTAGACACCCAGGTTGAGTGAAATAAGTTATACAAGCGTCCAGATTCTCATGATAAAAACGAGTTGACCGACAATTACAACACCACAGCGGACCCCAAGATATGGATTCTCTTTAACCTAGCACATTAAAGATATATATATATATATATATATATATATATATATATATATATATATATATATATATATATATATATATAGTTTTCCAGCAAAACACGCATGAAGTTATATCTCACGCAAATCTCCATGAGAGGCCTTCATTTAAACCTCTTCAAAGCATTTCCTACGAACGTCTAACAATACGACTGACTTTCTTCTTGAATTTGTCCCTTCTCTCCCTCCATTCCTTCTGTCATTGGCAATCAGAAAAGAAATATGTCAGCAAATTCAAAACTCATCAACTAATAGCAGATGAGCAGACCAAAAAATTGAACATAGAGGATTGAGTCTCTGTCATCAAGAAATTCAACTTATAATTGATGAGGTGTAAAATCATCATTGCATTATTGATCGCTCACATCCACGATGAGGCCGCACCCAATCCAAACGCCCTGCTTGCCAGCTGGCCAGCTAGCATGATGTTCTAGCGACAAGGTCAAATCAGCTTTGATGAAGTCGAACCACCCTAACAACTCGAGCTATCCTTATGTTTCGGCCATCTGAGCCGAGCTATCCTTATGCTTCGACCATCTGAGCCAAGCCATCCTTATTCTTCGATCGAGCCGAGCCATCCTTATTCCTCGGACATTTGAGCCGATCCATTTAATACTTCGGAAAACCAAGCTATTCCTCGCCCAGGCCAACCACGGCATTCAAAATACCTCTGTGAAATCCGGCGCGGGAGAGTCCCTATTCGCTGAAACTGAACAAGATTCCAAACAGAGAATCATATCCATGAGTGGCCTAGAGCCTACGCAATTATGGGATCCCAAGGCATCAGCCAGCTCTCCTAACCGTCGATCCTCTAACTGACAAGATACAGATCCTACCGATCTCGTAACAAACTCAATTTGAATCCATTTCAAATCATAACAACTTTCGACCCCCACAATGCGCCAAGTCAGGTAATCCTCTATAAATACCGCAGTATTTCAACCTCTCAGGTACGTATGAATCATCTTATAGAAAACTTCCACACTTTCATTTGGCTTTACGGAATCGATTACTCTATTAGAGCTCCGATCGGGAGCTCGGAGGAAGATTCTTGTGTAAAAAGTCTTCTCCTCATATCTGTCTGTTGTGAATCTCTACTGACTTGGGCATCGAGGGTCCACCACAGAGGACAGCCCCAAGAAAATCCTCTGCGAGCGCGGACTGTCTTACAGGTTCCACCCCAGACGTTGAGATTGGAGTTCGGACCCGGAGCCAAAAGTGCACCCGAGTCGGAGAATGGATTTCTGCGGTAACAGATTGGTGCTAAAGGAAGGGCCTCAAGTCCCATAAACTTGTAATCCAGGAGACAAGACTAAAAAACCAGAAGAAGCATCCTCTAATGGCCAATCAAAAAAGAGCAACCTCTGAGGCTCAAGATCAGGCCGCATCTCAAAGGCCTGATCCAGTCAGTGATGTAGCACCTCCGCCGCTACCACCAGCCAAAACTCCTTCCCCATCGGCAACGGCGGTAACCCTGAACTAGTTTTCTACTCTGGTCTAGCAGGTTCAAGTATTGACCCAGATGATCCAGGGATTCTAGGCAATCCCTGGCCCTGCTGTTCCTGCTTCCCAACCTCGCGAGGAGGCCGCTGCCTCCGCTCCGCCTGCAATCTCTTCTTTCGATCCGCTGCCTCCGTTAAAAATTGATATTCTATTGTCATTAGGTTCTCCTTCGTCCACACATACATTATCATTACGACCAAGATTTCAGCTCCTTGTGTGGACGTGACCCTCAAAGTAATGCGAGGCAAAAGCTGAAACTTCTTTGACCAAGTGTGCATTGCATATAGAACCTTCAACCCTTATTTTTAACTTCTTAAGGTACCTATATGTAAAGTTGAGACAAAAAATTAACTAATTTTCTCGCAATGAAATAATATTTGAAATGTCAACATGTCTTAATGATGTACATATTTACCTCTCGAAAGGATACATCCAGCAATACTGTACGGGACCAGCTATGCTCGCTTCGTATGACAAGTGAACCGGTAAATGCTCCATTGAGTCAAAAAAACTGGGAGGAAATATTCGCTCCAGCTTGCATAAAATAATTGGAATTTCCTCCTCAAGCCTTGCTATGGATGCAGAAGAAATGACTATGGCAGACAACTCCTTGAAGAACAAGCTGAGCTCTGTCAATGCCTTCCAGACATGTTGCGGAAGCAACTCACGAAAAGCTATAGGCAATAACTGTTGCATGAAAACATGTCAGTCATGACTCTTCATGCCGAACAACTTGAGCTTATGCATGTCCACACACCTACCGATATTTGAGGCATAACCATCTGGAAATTTTAACCCTCTAAGCCAACTTACATAAAACTTCTTGTGAATTTCTGTCAAGAGTGTAACAGGCTTTAGGATAGGTCCCGTCGGCACTCCTCCTCAAATCACCTCTTCTGCAATACTGATTAAGTTCTTCTCTTGACTTTGCAGTATCTTTGGTTTTTTCGGGATGTTTAGTACCGTGTTAAATATGTTATCGAAGAAATTTTTCTCGATATGCATAACATCCAAGTTGTGCCGGATGAGATTTGTGCTCCAATAAGGCAAATCCCAAAATATACTCCGCTTCTTTCAGTTATGTTCTTTACATATACGGCCATTTATTCTATCTGCATCTGGTTCCCAAGCATACCTCAACCCCAAATGCTCTATAGTATCAAATATATCCGTGCCGGACCTAACCAGTTCGGCGAATTTTGTGACTGCTTTGTTCTTTCGGAAGGCGATCAAGTTACGCCTGTAAGGATGATTTGGGGGCAAGAACTTCCTATGATTATCAAACCATGACTGCTTACCACTCTTCTGCAATGTAAATGCATCCGAATCATACATGCAATGAGGGCATACCAGACGTCCAGCAGTGCTCCAACCAGACAACATTGCATATGTCGGGAAGTCTCTTATTGTCCACATCAAAGCAGCTCTCATGATGAAATTCTGTTTCATAGAAATGTCGTAGGCTACGACTCTTGTTTCCCACAACATTTTCAATTCGCCACCAACGGTTGCAGGAAGACATCAATCTTTTCCTTTGGATTTGATGGTCCTGGAACCAAAACTGTTAAAAACATTGCAGTATCTTTCATGCACTTCCATGGAGGAAGGTTATATACAGTCAGTATCACAGGCCAACATGAATACTGTTGCCCGCTTGACCAAATGGTTGGAAGCCATCGGTACAAAGACCTAATCTCACATTCCTTATATCTTCAGCGAAATCAGGATGATTTTCATTGAAATGCTTCCAAGCCTTTGAATCTGATGGATGCCGCATTTCATCCTCTTTAGATTCATGTTCGGCATGCCATCTCATATCAGCAGCTGTAGCCTCAGATCTGTATAATCTCTGCAGGCGTGGGGTAAGAGGAAAGTAATGCATCCTCTTGTAAGGCACACTTTTCCTCCTACTTGTACTGGCTCCCCCTTCGCTGTTTTTGTACCTCGATTGCCCACAAATCTTACACCATCTCAGCTCTGAGTCTTCACCCCAATATATCATACAATTGTTCAAGCAACAATCGATCTTATTAACTGGGAGCCCAAGCCCACGCAACAACTTCTTCGTTGAGTAAAAACTGTCTGCTGCAACATTATCATTTGGCAAAATTTCTTTGATTAACCCAGCTACAGAATTGAACGCCTTTTCTGATAATCGATGTTCTGCCTTAATATTCAACAACCGAGCAGCCGTAGACAACTGGGAATGACCCTCACAACCAGGATACAATTCTTGATTTGCAGCACGCAACATATCATAAAATTGTTGTGCATCTGGATTTGGTTCTTCCATAAATGTATTCTGATTGAATTCATTACCCGATGCATTCATCACCATTTCTTCATATGTGTTTAAATTCACAAATGGTTCATCTTCGGGAATTGACACTTGTTGGCTTGTAACAGCTACCGGAATTTCCTCTGGTTCACCATGACAGTACCAAACATCGTAATCAGGAACAAACCCCTTTTTACACAAATGCACCTTAACAGTTTAACATCTCTGTAGGCTTTATTCTGACACCTGTGGAAGTTGCATGGGCACCTAATCCTAGGCCCATCCATCCATTCAGGTTGGCTACATGCAAATGCGATAAATTCTTCCAATCCATTCAGAAAATCTGGATTAAGCAAGCCATCTTTTATCCTTGCATACATCCACGAGCGAGCCCCGCTCATTTTTGACCGACTTATACAATTTTTGGTAAACCATTAAAGGAAACCACAATATAAAACTATATTAGCATTAGTACATATATAACTAAATTATTTCTTTTACTCAACTAATCTAGAGATTGGGTTCGGGCGGGCCGCAATGCGGTCCGTTCAATCATCGGACTTCACAAGCAATCAAGTGTCCTAAATTAATTTCACCTTCACTCCATGTCTAAAAGGTGAGGCCCTATCCCATTCAAGAATATTTTTTGTGATATGTTATTCTGCTATTAATTATCATCGATGGTTTACGTTGAAATTTCAGCAGCATTTCCCATATGTTCTCCTAAATGTGTGGCATATATGCCACACTAGGAGAACGCATGAGCAAATACAAACCGCAATCTCAACCAACGATGATTAATAGCAGACTAACATATCGCAAAAAATATTCTTACAAACCGGTCTAAAGGTTATAGTGCTGTGATTTTTTTTTTGGTGGCCTGGCCACCGTGGCCAGGCCATAGCCGGCCACGGCCACGGGCGTGGCCGGAGAAGAAGGCCACGGCCGTGGCCGTGGCCGGCAATGAAGGGGGGGTGGGGAAAACCCCCCTGTTAATTTTTTTTTGTTGGCCTGGCCACCGTGGCCAGGCCATGGTCGGCCACGGCCAGTGGCCGGAGAAGATAGCCACGACAGCGGCCGTGGCCGGCAACGAAGGGGGGTTGGGGAAAACCCCCTGTTAATTTTTTTTTTCGTGGCCTGGCCACCGTGGCCAGGCCATGGCCGACCACGGCAGCGGCCGTGGCTAGAGAAGAAGGCCACGGCCGTGGCCGTGGCAGAAAACGAAGGGGGGGTGGGGAAAACCCCCCTGTTAATTTTTTTTTGGTGGCCTGGCCACCGTGGCCAGGCCATGGCCGGCCACGGCAGCGGCCGTGGCCGAAGAAGACGGCCACGGCCGTGGCCGTGGCCGGTAACGAAGTGGGGGGGTGGGGAAAACCCCCCATTTTAAATTTTTTTTGTTGGCCTGGCCACCGTGGCCGAGAAGACAGCCACGGCCGTGGCCGTGGTCGGCAACGAAGGGGGGGTGGGGAAAACCCTCCCTGTTAATTTTTTTTGGTGGCCTGGCCACGGCATGGCCATGGTCGGCAACGAAGGGGGGTGAGGAAAACCCCCCCTGTTAATTTTTTTTTGGTGGCCTGGCCACCGTGGCTAGGCCACGGCAGCGGCCGTGGCTGGAGAAGACGACCACGGCAGCGGCCATGGCTGGCAACGATTGTTTTTTTTTAAAAAAAATGAGGGGAGGGGGGCTTACCTCGGTAGAGAGAGGAGCCGCTGGAGTGGGGGGAGCTGCCGCCGGGGTTTGTAGCACCGGGGAGAGGGCGGGGAGCGGAGGATGGGACGGCGGCGGTTAGGGTAAGAAGAGGAAGAAGAAGAAGCGGGGGGGGGGGGGGGGGCGGCCCGACCCAGCTTATATAGTAGTGATTAGCGACAAATTTGCATCGCTAATCAATCGCTATTTTTTAAAAAATTTATTATGGATTAGCGACGCAACAACGCGTCGCTAATCCATCGCTAATTTGGCCTTTTTTATTATTTTATGCAAAACTTAGCGATGCAACTAATTGCGTCGCTAATGAGTCGCTAATTTGGCGCCAATGTCCGGCGGAAAAAATTATTTTTATTTTCTGAGAAAATGCATCGCTAATGCGTCACAATATTTTTATCTGATAATTATATTTGATAAAAATTATATTTTCTAAAAATAATTGCGACGCATATATTGCGTCGCAATTTTTGTTTAATTTTTTTATTACATTTATTTTTCTAAAAACATTGCGATGCAATATATGCGTCGCAATATTAAAACTTATTTTCTCTGGAAAAATTATTTTTATTTTCTAGGAAATTGCATCGCTAATGCGTCGCAATATTTTTATTTCAATTATAACTAATAAAAATTATATTTTCTGAAAATAATTGCGACACATATATTGCATTGCAATGTTTTATTTTTAAATTTTTTTACAACCTTTATTTCTCTAAAAATCATTGCGATGCAATATATGCGTCGCAATATTAAAACTTATTTTCTCTGGAAAAATTATTTTTATTTTCTAGGAAATTGCATCGCTAATGCGTCGCAATATTTTTTAATAATTATAACTGATAAAAATTATATTTTCTAAAAATAATTGTGACGCATATATTGCGTCGCAATGTTTTATTTTTATATTTTTTACAACATTTATTTTTCTAAAAAACATTGCGACGCAATATATGCGTCGCAATATTAAAACTTGTTTTCTCTAGGAAAATTATTTTTATTTTCTGGGAAAATGCATCGATAATGTGTCGCAATATTTTTATTTGATAATTATATTTGATAAAAATTATATTTTCTAAAATAATTGCGATCGGTCCGATTGGCGACGATCCAACGGTTGCGATCGATCCAAGCCCTGATCCTGATCGGCCACGACCGATCTCGACCGTGGCGATCGGTCCGATCGCCGACAATCCGACGGTTGCGATCGATCCAAGCCATGATCCCGATCGACCACGACCGATCTCGGACCGTTGATCGGTCCTATCGCCGATGATCGACGGTTGCGATCGATCCAAGCCTTGATCCTGATTGGCCACAACCGATCTCGGATCGTGGTGATCGGTCC